>JAHIAM010001145.1:0-41023 GCA_021605205.1 Aegilops longissima | reverse complement strand
CTCCGGTCTTCGAAACAACGACGGCGTGAACAACTACATCACCAAAGCCCTCTCTTCAATCTACAACGACAAGTGCAAGGCACACAATCAAGATTATAGAGCGATCGAGAACATCTCCATCGACATTCATCACTCCGGCAAGGAGAAGGGACTACTCGACAAGAAGCTTGCCGACATAAAGAGGAGCAAGATGCAAGGATGGAGGAGATTCGGCCTTGATCAAGTCTTCTTCCCTTCGCATCTTCAAGACGGCAACGCTCAAGCCACAAGTCTTGAGCGCCAAGCGATGCAAGTGCAAATCGTCCTCGCCCACATCTACATGGCTACCACCATCACATTCGTGATCAACATCGCCATAAAGGGCAAGTCACCTCCAAGCATCATGTGCACGATTTACCATTTAACCAGCATCTACTACGAGCTCAAGCACGACAACGACATCATGAAGATGCTCCACAAGCTTAAATGCACGAGTCCCAACAAGCCCTACTTCATGCCAAGTCGGCTTCATAAGCACAAGAGAAGACCGCGAGACGACCACCACCAAGACGGCGCTTACGGCTACATCAACCACTTCGCATCTTCGCCAAGTGTTCTCAAGGCATCTTCGCTTTGACGATCGCATCTTCGCTTACTTCCCACGGTACGCCCACATCGACTTCATCAAGTCCAAGGCTACCACCACGAGCGAGGGCAACCTTCCATCTTCTGAAGCCCTCAAGGAAGATGGTCGAGCATGGGAAACTCCTTCGTCATGGAGACGAGCTATGAGGTGCCACATCATATGGGCCTCCAACACCAAGACGGTGACAAGATTCGGCCGAGCAAGGGCCATCCCTTCGACCACGGGACGAAAGCACTAACCTCTTCAACAACATGAAGACGACGCCCACATTGACTCATACTCCGAGTCAAGCACGCACTCACAGCATGGAGACATTTGCACCTACACTCTCCGACACCCACACATGTTGAGCTACCCCATTTGTCATGTGAGGAGAGCCACCACCCCATGAGAGAGATGAGTGACTCCACCATACGTGACATTGAGAGCATTTCCATGAGAGGATGAGTGTGACCACCACTAGCCCCACAGATGAGAGCATGCCACACATCCTATGTGAGGTTGAGCGCCATTTGAGTGACTCCACCCACCATACGAGTGAGAGCATCCTTGAGGGAGTGAGTGAGCCACAACACTTAGTGAGTGAGGTAGTTGACACGCATGTGAGGCCACTATGATTCCTAACAATTAACCTCTACTCTTAGTGTGTTTTCTTCTTTGGTGCTAGGTCTCCTACATGACTACATGCCTATCCTTGATGAGTCTATTCCTCCATTGGAGACATTTATGGCCATGATGGACGATGATACACCCCCACATGGTTCCATCAAGATGAAGATGACAACGAATGGATCGCTGACACCTCACCTACAACACATGAGCGATGCTCCAAAGGTAACATAGGTGATGGTACTTCTCTTGTCCCACTAGTGGACAATCTTGACATTGATTGCTCCCATGATGTCGACTCCACCTATTACCATGCTTCATGCTAGTGAAACTTCTTCATGCCTTGACTTACCTATTTATGATGAATATGATGATGAGCATGTTGAGTTGCCTAGTTGTGATGCCACGCCCATAGGATATCATGTGAAAATTGATTGGTCACTTCATGTTTGACAATCCATTGAACTTGTCATATGCTATGAGTGAGATCTCCCATATTGCCTCATTTCAATCTCAACATAGTAACTATGCATGCCCCACTAAAATAAATCCCATTTGCACTTATGGCATAGATGACTAGATGATGGTCATTGATTTTGCTTCTCTGTGATGATATTGCCATGCTTCCTTTACATGATTTATGCAATTCATCTACTATTCCATGCCATGATCACATTGTTCCAAATATGCATTGTTTTGATGTTGTCAATATTCTCCATGTGATGTATCCATTAATGCTCATGAGGAGACCCCATAGTTTCTCATCACATTAGGAGATTTTAATTCATCCCATACTTTGCATGATTCCCATACTTATGGCACCACATGCTTCCCATGAATAACAATGCTCTACACATTTCTCATGATGCATTACACAATTTGAGTCTCCATTATGCTATACATAACAACAAACCTATCATGATGGATGACATGTTTCTATATCACGCATCTCATTTATTTGAGCATTGATATTTTGTGCTAATCGACACATGCATGTGCAAGATCATGATGGATGATGTACATATACCATGCACACACAATTTTTCCTTTGTCTTTGTTTTGTGTAGGTACTCATGCATACTCCAACTTCTCAATCCCAAGAGTTGACTAAACGAGCTCTTGAGAGCAACGATGACTTGGGATCACGTGACTTTCATTCCCACTCATTCCTTTTGCGCAAGGACTACGCAAGATCTCTTTTACTTGTCTCTCACACGGCTTTGGGCTATTTACCACTTGTTACCTTATGCCCATTCTATCGTGTTCACTTTGCATGTTATGCTTGCTTCTATGCCTTTGCCATGCAATTGTGACCCTTGCTTGCATATACCCATGATTCACCATCACGATACTCCTATGTGTATAACTTACCCCTTGGAGGTCCTAGACTATAAATAGACCTTCCCCTCATCCTTTCTAGGGTTAGCTTTGGATTTGCTCATATTTCGGTGTGAGAGCCTTTGCTCATCCACTTGGCTACTTCTCCTTCGAGATCAGGACCTCTACGGAGAAGATCCCCCAAGCGGATTCAAGACCCCCTCCTAGGGTGGACCCCATCAAGACCTCCTCGCGGAGAAGAACGGCTACCCTTGTATCCTACCCTTTGTTGTCCTTGAATCTTGTGCCACTCTATGTGTTTGATAATCTAGCACTTGTGTGATCGTTTCCTTGTCGGTTGAGTGATCTCTCTCTCGTTCTCCCCGTGTTTTCCCTCGTGTTCTTCCGCTCGTTCTTCGTGTTCCTCGTAGGGATTCTCTCCAAACGTGAAAGATCGCCCACGTAGGGTTCCGCCCTACATCATCTTGTTTGGTTACATTTGCGTAAGGATAGGTTTCCTAATTTGCGCAAATCAAAGCTAATGCCACGTGCTGATGGTCCATTTAAGGTGTTAGAGAAAATAAATGATAGTGCATATAAACTTGAGCTGCCTGCAGATTTTAGGGTTAGTCCCACTTTTAACATTGCAGATTTGAAGCCTTATTTGGGTGAGAATATGAGCTTCCGAGGACGACTTCATTTCAAGAAGGGAGGATGATGAGGACATCAATACCATTGTTACACCCACAGCCCATACCGCTACATATATCGGACCAATTACTAGAGCTCACAGACGCCAATTAAATTATCAGTACTTTCGCTTCTTGGTAATGACTCTAATGTTCATGAGAATATGATGCTGCTTAAATTGGATACATTTGTTTTGCTTACAAATGAAGGCCCTAGCTTGGAGAAGGATGGACATTGAGCAAGAACAAGCATGGAGATAATGCCATGCAAGGGGAACAAGAACGGAGTTACAAGTGATGATTTCAGGACTTTGAAGCCACCATAATGGGTGCATGAAGCCTTGGACGAAATATACAAGATGCTACTTCATAAATGTCGTCCCGAGGCTATTCTAGGTGCTGCGTCACCTTATTAGTGGGCCAGGCCCATGTAATTTCGAAATACTTAAGTATAGGCTGTTTTAGAGTCCGTATGTGTGGGAAACAAGAGTTAGGGTTGATTTCGACCCTCCACCAAGGGCCACGAAATTCCCTCTTCCTCCATATATACAGCCCTTAGGGCACCGCTTAGACCTTGGGTTTTGTTTAGATTAAAAGTTCGCCATAGCTGCAACTTCGCATTTCGCTTTGTGTTCAACGACTGCATAAAGGCCACAGT
This sequence comes from Aegilops longissima, assembly GCA_021605205.1. Lineage (NCBI taxonomy): Eukaryota > Viridiplantae > Streptophyta > Magnoliopsida > Poales > Poaceae > Aegilops > Aegilops longissima. Next base: position 37,125 of record JAHIAM010001145.1, on the reverse strand, counting down.
AACCCCACCTTGATCAATAAAGCTTTCATCTTATATTCGCAATATCCAGATTGCAATCTCAGTTTCTTGTTCTTCGCTTGCTCACAGTGAAACAGACCCTCGTGGTCAGTTTGATCGTGTTCGCCAAGTGGTCAATAACCTCTCGGAGTTGGTTTAGCGATTGCTAAGGCGCGACGCCCTCAAGACGTTTTAGTCGGATCGCCAAAGTCGACTTCCTCCAAAGCGAAAAACCAACATCTCATCGAAGACGGACACCTTTGCTCTATCATCCGCCTCCCCAAACTGATGAGGACATCAATACCATTGTTACACCCACAGCCCCTGCTGCTATACATACTGGACCAATTACTAGAGCTCACAGACGCCAATTGAATTATCGTGTACTTTCGCTTTTGGTAACGATTCCAATGTTCATGAGAATATGATGCTGCTTAAATTGGATACATTTGTTTTGCTTACAAATGAAGGGCCTATGATGAGGACATCAATACCATTGTTACACCCACAGCCCCGCTGCTACATATACCGGACCAATTACTAGAGCTCACAAGACGCCAATTAAATTATCGTACTTTCGTTTCTTGGTAATGATTCTAATGTTCATGAGAATATGATGCTGCTTAAATTGGATACATTTGTTTTGCTTACAAATGAAGGCCCTAGCTTGGAGAAGGATGGACATTGAGCAAGAACAAGCATGGAGATAATGCCATGCTAAGGGGAACAAGAACGGAGTTACAAGTGATGATTTCAGGACTTTGAAGCCACCATAATGGGTGCATGAAGCCTTGGACGAAATATACAAGATGCTACTTCATAAATGTCGTCCCCGAGGCTATTCTAGGTGCTGCGTCACCTTATTAGTGGGCCAGGCCCATGTAATTTCGAAATACTTAAGTATAGGCTGTTTTAGAGTCCGTATGTGTGGGGAAACAAGAGTTAGGTTGATTTCGACCCTCCACCAAGGGCCACGAAATTCCCCCTCTTCCTCCATATATACAGCCCTTAGGGCACCGCTTAGACCTTGGGTTTTGCTTAGATTAAAAGTTCGCCATAGCTGCAACTTCGCAGATTTCGCTTGTGTTCAACGACTGCACAAAGGCGCCACAGTAACCCCACCTTGATCAATAAAGCTTTCATCTTATATTCGCAATATCCAGATTGCAATCTCAGTTTCTTGCTTGTTCTTCGCTTGCTCGCAGGAAACAGACCCTCGTGGTCAGGTTGATCGTGTTCTGCGGGTCAATAACCTCTGAGTTGGTTTAGCGATTGCTAAGGCGCGACGTCCTCGCACGTTCGTAGTCGGATCGTCAAAGTTGACTTCCTCCAAAGCGAAAACCACATCTCATCGAAAGACGGGACACCTTTGCCCCTATCAGCCTACCATGGACAAGAAAGATGAACCTTGGAGCAAGTTCAAGCATGGAGATGTTGGCATGCGCAAGGGGAACAAGAACGGAGTTACAAGTGATGATTCCAGGACTTTGAAGCCACCCTAATGAGTGCATGTGATAGAGGCAAAGGTGTCCCGATGTTTCGATGAGATGGTGGCTATCGTTTCTGTGGGAGTCGACCTTGACGATCCGACTACGATCGTGCGAGACGTCGCGCCTAGCAATCGCTAAACCAACTTCCGAGGGTTATTGACCACGCCGAGCACGATCAACGACCACGAGGGCCTGCTTCCTGCAGCAAACGAAGAACAAGCAAGAAACTGAGATTGCAATCTGGATATTGCGAATATAAGATGAAAGCTTTATTGATCAAGGGTTCTGTTGACGCCTTTGTCCGGTCGTTGAACACAAACGGCACACGCGGGTTGCAGCTATGGCTAACTTTTAATCTAAACAAAACCTGGTCTAAACGGTGCCCTAAGGGCTGTATATATGGAGGAAGAGGGGGGGCAATTTCGTGGCCCTTGGTGGAGGGTCCAAATCAACCCTAACTCTTGTTTCCACACACATATGGACTCTAAAACAGCCTATACTTAAGTATTTCGAAATTACATGGGCCTGGCCCAATAATAAGGTGACGCAGCACCTAGAATAGCCTCGGACGGCATTTATGAAGTAGCATCTTGTATATTTCGTCCAAGGCTTCATGCACCCATTATGGTGGCTTCAAAGTCCTGAAATCATCACTTGTAACTCCGTTTGTTCCTCTTGCGCATGGCATTATCTCCATGCTTGTTCTTGCTCCAATGTCCATCCTTCTCCAAGCTAGGGCCTTCATTTGTAAGCAAAACAAATGTATCCAATTTAGGCAGCATCATATTCTCATGAACATTAGAATCATTACCAAGAAACGAAAGTACCTGATAATTTAATTGGCGTGCGCGAGCTCTAGTAATTGGTCCAGTATATGTAGCAGTAGGGGATGTGGGTGTAACAATGGTATTGATGTCCTCATCAGCATGAGGCCTTGGACGAAATATACAAGATGCCACTTCATAATATTCGTCCATAGGCTATTCTAGGTGCTGCGTCACCTTATTATTGGGCCAGGCCCATGTAATTTCGAAATACTTAAGTATAGGCTGTTTTTAGAGTCCGTATGTGTGGGGAAACAAGAGTTAGGGTTGATTTCGGACCCCTCCACCAAGGGCCACGAAATTCCCCCTCTTCCTCCATATATACAGCCCTTAGGGCACCGCTTAGACCTTGGGTTTTGTTTAGATTAAAAGTTCGCCATAGCTGCAACTTCGCATTTCGCTTGTGTTCAACGACTGCACAAAGGCGCCACAGAACCCCACCTTGATCAATAAAGCTTTCATCTTATATTCGCAATATCCAGATTGCAATCTCAGTTTCTTGCTTGTTCTTCGCTTGCTCGCAGGAAATGACCCTCGTGGTCAGTTGATCGTGTTCGGCGTGGTCAATAACCTCTCGGAGTTGGTTTAGCGATTGCTAAGGCGCCGACGTCCTCGCCGTCAAGTAGTCGGATCGTCAAAGTTGACTTCCTCCAAAGCGAAAACCAACATCTCATCGAAAGACGGGACACCTTTGCCCCTATCAGCCTACCATGGACAAGAAAGATGAACCTTGGAGCAAGTTCAAGCATGGAGATGTTGGCATGCGCAAGGGGAACAAGAACGGAGTTACAAGTGATGATTCCAGGACTTTGAAGCCACCCTAATGAGTGCATGAGGCCTTGGACGAAATATACAAGATGCCACTTCATAATATTCGTCCATAGGCTATTCTAGGTGCTGCGTCACCTTATTATTGGGCCAGGCCCATGTAATTTCGAAATACTTAAGTATAGGCTGTTTTAGAGTCCGTATGTGTGGGAAACAAGAGTTAGGGTTGATTTCGACCCTCCACCAAGGGCCACGAAATTCCCCCCTCTTCCTCCATATATACAGCCCTTAGGGCACCGCTTAGACCTTGGGTTTTGTTTAGATTAAAAGTTCGCCATAGCTGCAACTTCGCAGCATTTCGCTTGTGTTCAACGACTGCATAAAGGCGCCACAGAACCCCACCTTGATCAATAAAGCTTTCATCTTATATTCGCAATATCCAGATTGCAATCTCAGTTTCTTGCTTGTTCTTCGCTTGCTCGCAGGAAACAGACCCTCGTGGTCGTTGATCGTGTTCGGCGTGGTCAATAACCTCTCGGAGTTGGTTTAGCGATTGCTAAGCGCGACGTCCTCGCGACGCTCAGTAGTCGGATCGTCAAATTCGACTTCCTCCAAAGCAAAACCACATCTCATCGAAAGACGGACACCTTTGCCTCTATCAAGTGGTATCAGATTTTCAGGTTGCTCGGTGAGATTTTACAGTTTTTCGAGATTAGATCGAGTCTGTTCTTCATACCTAAAGTCCACGAAAAAGCCAAAAAAAAATTAGGTTAGTTCATCATATCCAAACCAATCTGAGCCTTTGCATAATCTTTTTAGGTTTTGCTTTGTTGAATTTATGGTTGCATCGTCGTGTCTAGTTGCTGGTCTTCTTTAGATCTAGTCTTTTAGAGTTTCGAGTTCGGTCATAAGTTGTCACGCCGCCACCGCACCATCATCATCGCCCACCACCTACCACCACCACTACCGAATCCATATATCCAATCCGAGTTCCTTGCATATTAGGGTTGTTTTCGAGATCCATCTAGTTTCCCATTTGTGTTTTCCCTGCCGAGTAGGTTTCGAAAAAAAAAGTCAAAACGACTTGTCGAAAAAATTTTCCGCTATCCTATTTTAAGTGTTTCTAAGCGTATTGAGACATCGCCGTTATAGAAAGTTTTTTGACCTGCTTCAGCTTTTGGGTCCGGCAAAAAAAAAAAAATTTGGTCAAAAAATTTCGTGCCCATCCTGTCGTCATTGACCTCGGAAGAGTTTTGAGACACTCGCCATTATAGTGATTTTTCGCAAAAAAAAAAAAGCAAAAAAAAAGCAGCAAAAAAAAGCGAAAAAAAATTTCCAGAGTGTGCTTTTCCGTTGTTTCCGCAGCAGCGCCGTGATTTTGTTAGTGTTCTAGGCTCGCGTCTCTAGCACGGTCTAGCCTAGGACCAAAGACAAGACCGTCGTTGAGCGCTTATTCAACTTTGCATCTCTGAATTGATTATTGTCAACCCTTTTGCTACCATATTATAAGCCTTCCCAGCTCCACATACATCTACATCGTATGCTTGACTCTCCTTGGTAATCGCTCTATCCAAGCTTTGAGAGTTTTGACTACATCGGTTGCCGATCACCGCCACTGCTGGGTAAGAACTGGTAAGAATTTGAGATTTGCTTGACGGATTTGTGATCGTCCACCACACCACCACCACCACTTCCTAGTAGTCCGTCAATCATATTCTTGTGTGTTTCTATTGTCGCTAACCATGGCAGGATCACAAGCCGACGGACTGACCGGGAGAACATGACAAACAAAGCGCTACATGATAAGTTTCAACAAATGATGAGTGGGCAGGTGGACGATGTGCTAAATAGATTTGAAGAGGCCATGGAGAAGATAGATGGCATTGAGAAGGCGTCAAACAAAGCTCGATAACAAGTTTAATGAATTGCTCGCTGCCTACCACCACCACCACCGCTGCACCTAACGCACCTCTACTACAACAACACGGACTACCTCCACATCGCGAAACAGCCCTCCGCCGAGCTTCCCGTGTCCCTCTTCACCGCCAAGCTGCCGGTGCTGCTGTTGATACTTCAGGGCTCCTGCTGCTGCGGTGGGGAGGATGATTATGTGAGAGATTACGAGGATGAGGTTGATCAACATCGAACTACGTGCAACCACCAGCACCACCAGCACCACAACCACCAGGTCGCCCACATGCAAATAATGGCAATGTTCGGCTCCCTTCAGTACGAGATCATGACCATCTCCCTAAACTGAAATTGAATATTCCACCATTTGAGGGTAGATATGTTCCTGATATATATCTTACTTGGGAGTTAGAAACTGAACAACGATTTACATGTTTACAATATCCCGAGGAGAGACGTGTTCCTGCTGCTGTTTGTGCTTTCACTAGCTTTGCATGTGTTTGGTGGTCTGAACATTGTAGATTATATCCTGTTCCAGCTACTTGGGCTGCTTTGAAAACTGCTATGCGTATCGTTGGGTTCCACCATATTATCAGCGTGAATTACTTCAAAATTGCAGCGCTTAAGACAAGGAAAAATTCGTAGAAGAATATTATCAGAATTACAAACTGGCTTGATTAGATGTGGTATTGTTGAGGAGAATGAAGCTATGCTTGCACGCTTTTCGGGTGGATTAAATAGAGAGATTCAGACCATTCTAGACTACAAGGATTATAATAATATCACCGATTATTCCATCTTGCTTGTAAAGCTGAACGTGAAGTGCAGGATCGACAGTGCTGGCGCCGACTAACTTTTCTGCAGGTCGACCTTCATCATGGACACCACGCATCATCTACTTCCACACGCTCTACTACACCGCACCTCCGCCGGCTGCCACCTCCAACCGTGATACAAGAAAGCAGGCACAACCACCACTATCTCGCCAAGAGCACACCTGCTGGGCCTACATAGAGCTCTTCTTCTTCCATGGCGCCAACAGGGCACACAAGTGATATTATTTGTCGTCGTTGTAAGGGAAGAGGACATTTTATGAGAGAATGCCAATCTCAGCGTGTGATGATTGCTACCGAGGATGGTGGGTATGAGTCCGCTAGTGACTATGATGAAGAGACTTTGGCTCTTATTACACATGAAGAACACGGTGGAGATGATTCCGATCATGAGACGCAATACATGGCTGCTCAAGATGCCGACAGTATGAATGTTTAGTTGCTCAACGTGTTTTGAGTGTGCAGGTTACACAAGCTGAGCAAAATCAGAGGCATAACTTGTTCCATACAAAGGAGTTGTGAAGGAACGTTCTATTCAAGGCCATCATAGATGGAGGGAGCTGCAACAACTTGGCTAGCATGGATATGGTGGAGAAGCTTTCTCTCACCACAAGACCACATCCACATCCTTACTACATCCAATGGTTCAACAACAGCGGCAAGGTTAAGGTAACACGCATCTGCTCGTGTGTATTTTAGTATCTCTACATATGCTGATTATGTTGATTGTGATGTGGTACCTATGCAAGCATGTTCCTTATTACTTGGTAGACCATGGCAATTTGATAAAATTCTGTACACCATGGTAGAAACAATCAGTATACTCTTGTTCACAAGGATAAAAATATTACTTTGCTTCCTATGACTCCTGATTCCATTTTGAAAGATGATATTAATAGAGCTAATAAAGCAAAACAGGAGAAAATAAGAGTGAAAATCAGATTGTGGCAAAAGAATTTGAGCAACAAATGAAGCCTAATAATAAACCATCTAATGTTGCTTCTGAAATTAAACTGAAAAGTGCATGTTTATTTGCCACCAAATCTGATATTGATGAGCTAGATTCTAGCAAATCTGTTTGCTATGCTTTTGTGTGCAAAGAGGCATTATTTTCATTCGAGGACGTGCCTTCCTCTTTGCCCCTGCTGTCACTAACATTTTGCAGAGTTCACGACGCCTTCCCACAAGACGTGCCACCGGATTACCACCTATTCGAGGGATTGAGCATCAAATTGACTTAATTCCCGGTGCATCGCTACCCAACCGCGCATCATACCGCACCAATCCAGAGGAGACGAAGGAGATTATGCGTCAAGTACAGGAGCTGCTCGACAAAGGTTATATACGCGAATCTCTTAGTCCTTGTGCTGTTCCTATTATACTAGTGCCTAAAAAGGATGGTACGTCACGTGTGTGTTGATTGTAGAGGCATTAATAATATTACTATTTGTTATCGCCATCCTATTCCTAGGCTAGATGATATGCTTGATGAATTGAGTGGCTCTACAATATTCTCCAAAGTTGATTTATGAGTGGATACCATCAAATTCGTATGAAATTGGGAGATGAATGGAAAACAGCATTTAAAACTAAGTTTGGATTATATGAGTGGTTAGTCATGCCTTTTGGGTTAACTAATGCACCTAGTACTTTCATGAGATTAATGAACGAAGTTTTACGTGCTTTCATTGGACGATTTGTGGTAGTTTACTTTGATGATATACTGATTTATAGCAAATCTTTGGAAGAACATTTGGAACATTTACGTGTTGTTTTTAATGCTCTACGTGATGCACGCTTGTTTGGTAACCTTGGGAAGTGCACCTTTTGCACCAACCGAGTATCTTTTCTTGGCTATGTTGTTACTCCACAGGAATTGAAGTTGATAAAGCCAAGATTGAAGCTATTGAGAGTTGGCCGCAGCCCAAAACGGTCACACAAGTGAGGAGTTTTCTTGGACTCGCTGGTTTCTATAGGCGCTTTGTGAGAGACTTTAGCACCATTGCTGCACCTCTCAATGAGCTTACAAAGAAGGATGTGCCTTTTGTTTGGGGTACCGCACAGGAAGAAGCTTTCACGGTATTGAAAGATAAGTTGACACATGCCCTTTACTCCAACTTCCTGACTTTAATAAGACTTTTGAGCTTGAATGTGATGCTAGTGGAATTGGATTAGAGGTGTGTTATTACAAGATGGCAAACCTGTTGCATACTTTTCTCGAAAAATTGAGGGGCCTAGTCTGAACTATTCTACTTATGACAAAGAATTATATGCTCTTGTTCGGACTTTAGAGACATGGCAACATTATTTATGGCCCAAAGAATTTGTTATACATTCTGATCATGAATCTTTGAAACATATTAAAAGTCAAGCTAAACTGAATCGTAGACATGCTAAATGGGTTGAATTCATTGAGACTTTCCTTATGTCATTAAACACAAGAAGGGTAAAGAAAATGTTATTGCTGATGCTTTGTCTCGTCGCTATACTATGCTTTCACAACTTGACTTCAAAATATTTGGTTTGGAGACCATCAAAGATCAATATGTGCATGATGTTGATTTTAAAGATGTAATGCAGAATTGTAAAGAAGGAAGAACATGGAACAAGTTCGTTATTAATGATGGTTTTGTGTTCCGTGCTAACAAGCTATGCATTCCTGCTAGCTCTGTTCGCCTTTTGTTGTTGCAGGAGGCGATGGAGGAGGATTAATGGGACACTTTGGCGCCAAGAAGACGGAGGATATACTTGCTACACATTTCTTTTGGCCAAAGATGAGACGGGATGTTGAGCGTTTTGTTGCTCGCTGCACTACATGTCAAAAAGCTAAGTCACGACTCAATCCTCATGGTTTATATATGCCTTTGCTGCGTGCCTAGTGTTCCTTGGGTGGATATATCTATGGACTTTGTTTTAGGTTTACCTCGAACAAAGAAGGGGAGGGATAGCATATTTGTTGTCGTGGATAGATTCTCGAAAATGGCACACTTTATACCATGTCATAAAAGCGATGATGCTGTTAATGTTGCTGATTTGTTCTTTCGTGAAATTATTCGCTTGCATGGTGTGCCAAATACTATTGTTTCAGATAGTGATACTAAATTTCTTAGCCACTTTTGGAGATGTGATAGAGGCAAAGGTGTCCCGTCTTTCGATGAGATGTTGGTTTTCGCTTTGGAGGAAGTCGACTTTGACGATCCGACTACGAACGTGCGAGGACGTCACGCCTTAGCAATCGCTAAACCAACTCCGAGAGGTTATTGACCACGCATGTAATCAACGACCACGAGGGTCTGCTTTCTTGAAAAAGAACAAGCAAGAAACTGAGATTGCAATCTGGATATTGCGAATATAAGATGAAAGCTTTATTGATCAAGGTGGGGTTCGATGCGGAGCATCCTACGGTCATCACCATGTCAAGAGTCCGCTTGGCAAGTGACACGTGCAACCTCTACTTCTCATACATAAAGGTGAATCTTCTCCTTTACACGTGTTCACTTGACCCCTTCGAGGATGGTATACTACTTGACACTTCTCCCGTGTGCATGCATAAGTATTGTCGAGCTTCACCGATGTCGAGGAGGAGTGCAAGCGCCAAGGAACGACTACACCGTCCGCATGAGGGAAGCATGGAAGAGAAGGAGGAAGAGAACCTCGTCGCTCCGTAATCAGCGGTACTACCGCCCTCCAAGCGGTACTACCGCTCAAGCGGTACTACCGCCATGAGCCCTGTACTACCGCCCTGCGCCTGCAGCAGCAGCCAAGGGCCTTTGGCCTTGTATCCTCTCCCACTTACCCCTTCGTGGCTTAGACTATAAATAGACCACCTCCACTTCCTTTCTAGGGTTAGCAAATATGATAGCTCATTCTTAGGTGAGCTTTGCTCCTACCTCTACTCTTGAGAGAGAGAGACCCCTACTCCATTGGAGGCCAAGACCTCCATCTAGGAGAAGATCCTGCGGGATATATCATCAAGACCCCCTCTTGGGCGGACCCCTTCAAGACCTCCTCACGGAGATGAACTCTACCTTGTATCTTTCCCTTTGTTGTTCATGTACCTTGTGATCTTGTGTGTTTGATTGTCTAGTGGATGTGTGATTGGACTTGTTCTTGAGTGTTTCCCCTTGTGATTTCTCTCCGTTCTTCCCCGTGTTCATCGTGTTCTTCGAGGGATCCCACTCCAAACGTGAAAGATCGTCCACGTAGGGTTCCGCCCTACATCATCTATGGTATCATGAGCCAGGTTGATCACGTTTTTGGAGCCCCTACCCCGTGTTTTCTAGCTTGATTTTGTTGTTTTCGTCCTAAATCTGAAAATCCCCACCAAAAATAGCCCCCAAATTTTTTTTGTGATCTGTTGGTTTGATGATGTTTTGTTAATTTTGATCCGTGGATTTGCTTGGTTTCAAGTGGATCTAGCATTCCCCCAAGTTTCCCCTCTTTCCATCCACAAAATCCATCGAATTTTGACCCCGAAATCATCCATTTCCGCCCCAAAATCGCGCAACGATTTGAGAAGTCGAGAAAATCCCGACACGAGCGGTACTACCGCCCTTCCAAGCGGTACTACCGCTTAGCACCTCCAAGCGGTACTACCGCTCTTCCAAGCGGCACTACAGCCCCTCCCAGAGCTAGATTTTGCGAAAAAACCCGACACGAGCGGTACTACCGCCCATTCCAAGCGGAACTACCGCTTACGAGCGGTACTACCGTCCTCCCAAGCGGTACTACCGCCCAACCCAATTTCAGTTTTTTCCGTTTCACCGTTTCGGCCATAACTAATTCATCCGGAGTCCGATTTTGACGTTCTTTAGCTCGTTTCGAAGCTATTGACACCCCCCTTCCCATAAAAATACTACCATCACCATTTGACTCCATCAAATTTTGTGAACTTTGGCATCTTTGCCTAGGGCTTCCGCCACATCCTCCGCATAACCACCACCGACTTCCGCAACCTAACCAATTTTGTTCCCCATAGCATTAGTGGTTGCTTGAGTAGTGATTCGAGTCTCCTAAGGTGTTTCGGCTACTTAGGGACGATTGCTTCTTCATCAACCACCACCACCACTTCCACATAGGCTTGCCCACCATACACTTCCGACAACCCAACTTAACCCAATAGTTGTTTGAGCTTGTTTGAGTTGTGGCTTATGTCTCCTAAGGTGTTTAGGCTACTTAGGGATGGCAACTTCAACTCCGACACGTGTATAGCCCATCATTCCACTTCCGCATTGCCAAGTGCAAACCACCACCACATTCCGCTACCACCATTTGACATTTGTCATTTGAGATTTTGAGTTCATGGTTTTCCGCTTCCTAAGGTGTTTCGGCTACTTAGGGACGAGTCTCCATCATCTTGGTATCTACATCAAGAACACCGCCACTCATCATCACAAAGGACGGTAACCTCGACGACACCATTGTATATTCCCCTTGCCATTGCATTGTTAACCCCTAGCCTTACTTTTGCGTTACTTGCCTATCGAGACTAGCCATTTGAGTATTGCCGGCAACGTTACTTGTGCACATTAGTGATCATACCTTCCATTACATACCATACCATATCATATTGGTATCATATCATCCATTGTGTCTCAAGTTTGTTCCCGCATACACACAATTGCTATCTTGGTTTGTGCATTGTGCAAAAGTGGCCATACATACAAAAAAAAGAGAGAGAATAAGCTTTTAAGCAAAAGAGAAATAGCAAAGAGCTTGTAAGCAATAGCCATAGCATCCAAATATATCATATGGTATCATACTTGATCATCTTGGATCATTGTGAGAGAAACACCGAACCATACATACATAGCATACTTGGGATAGAAAGTTTATCCATTTTGCATCTTATAGGTTGTGCACAAGTGTCGATCCGCCTATTGAGCAATCGTGCTAGCGCCTCTCTTGAGTTGTGCAACACAAGCGCTTTTGGTGGATTCCACATTTTGAGCTCATTCCTTGGTTGCACGGCCCCATTTATCTATCCGTGTGTGTTTCCGTGTGCCACATATTGCTATTGGTCTACTTGTTTCGCTTGCGAATTTGTGAATCTCTTTCAACATTATTGACTCTTGCTAACATTTTGCATCAAATTTTGTGCCACTATCCTCACCGAGCTCTACCATAAGCTTTACTTGATAGGTGTGAGTGAACAAGTCCGTACCAATTCCACTATTCTTTCATCTCACATTGAGTGAAACGGATACATCCTCAACTTTGGGAAAAGGTAACTTGGTATTGTTTATCTCATTTCCTACTCACCTCTACTCGAGTCTTGTGATGGATAGGCAAGGCATTTCATCTTCGGTCTACAACAACAACGACGAGTTCGATGCCATGGAAAACAACTACGACGCCAAGATGCAAGCTAAAATGGAGGAGATCAAATCCTCATCAAGTCCTACAAGCTATCTTCCTCATCTTCGAGAAGACGCCAAGAGCACATCCTTCCGAGCGACCATCTCCGCAACATCACATCGGCATCGACACCATCATCAACAAGAACGTGAAGGTCAAGAGCTCAACATCAACAACCGCCAACGACTTCACCATCTCCCTTGGCATCTTCGCCAAGCGACTTCAAGGCATCTTCGCCTTCGGATATTCGGCATCTTCGCCAACAAGCACCCCAAGACTACGCTCAAGAGAAGCTCCCCAAGATCAAGTCCGCGACTTCCACGAGCTACTACGACCTCGACATCGACCACGAGATTCCTTTCTATGGGACTCAAGAACCCGAGGAGTACCTCGAGTGGGAGCGCTTAATGGACGACTACCTCAAGCTACATCAAGTTCCTCCCGAAGATCAAGTGAAGTGCGCCACAAGAAACTTCCACGACTACGCCGACATGGTGGCTTCACACACCTTCGGAGTGCTACGAGATGAGTTGGCCCAAGATGAAGAGAGCTTTGCGGCGAGAGTTCGTGCCTCCAACCTACACGGAACAACTTCGACGCCAATTGGAGAACACCATCCAAGGATCCAAGTCCATCGACGCAGACTTCAAGGAGATGAAGATTGCCTCATGACGAGCGGCGTGGACGACCCCATGTCAATGAAGTTCCACTTCATGATGGGATTGAACAACGACATCTCCAAGACTATCTTCCTCGAGAACTACAAGTCCATCGACGACTACTACATTGGTGCTCTCAAGGCGGAACAAGAACTCATGAAGGCCAAGGCTTCTCCACCCCAAGCACACTTCACGGCGACCAAGCTCTACGACAAGCATGAGGCTAGTACCACCATGATGTCCAAGCCCGACAAGCTCCAAGACGATGCTCCCAAGTGCAACTTCACCGCCATCCCTCTTTGTGGCATTGATGATGCCGAGTCTACCTTGACTCTTTTTCAAGATGGTGCGGCGACAAGTACAACTACGGAGACCTTCAAGGACCAAGCTTTGGAGGCAAGCGACAAGGTGGCGAGCAAGGATGATGCTTCCATCTTAGGAGGCGAGAGTGATGTTGTGCCATCTTCGGCCTTCATCCACGACGAGAGTGATGTTGAGCCATCTTCGGCCTTCATCCACGACGAGAGCGATGATGTGCCATCTTCGGCCTTCATCCACGACGACGACTACGAGACGGTTGAGCATGGGATTTTCCCTTCGACCACGGCGACGTCCGATGACTTGAGTGACTTTTGCCACCATATTGAGAGTGAGAGTGCCGTCACCACTAGCCCTATATATGATGTGTTGCCACAAATCCCACGTGAGGAGAGCCACAACCACCACTTGAGTGAGATGAGTGACTCCACCATATGTGAGTTTGAGTGCACCTATTTTGAGGGAGTGAGTGAACCACCACATAGAGAGAGTGGTATAGTTGATAGGTCTCGTGAGACCATTTGCATTTCTAACAACTTGACCTCTACCTCTATTGTGTCTTCTCATGTGGTTCTAGGCCCCATTTATGATGACGCGCCGATCCTCGACGACTCCGTCCTCCCTTTGGACAAGACGATGGCCATGGTGGAATATGATGCACCCCCCACATGGTTCCATCAAGATGAAGATGACCACCATTTGGTCTTTCCCACCTCACCTACACCACTTGAGTGGAATGACAAAGGTAACAAAGGTGACGGTGATGCTCTAGTCCCACTAGTGGACATTCTTGAGATTGATTGCTTGCATGATGTTGATCCACCTAGTACCATGCTTCATGCTAGTATGATTTCCCCATGTGATCAATTGCCCATTTATGATGAGTATGATGATTCTCATGTGGAGTCTATTAATTGTGATGCCATGTTACATAGGATTTCTTGTGACAATTCTTTAGGTCACATCATGTTTGCTAATCCACTTGACTTGTCATATGCTATGCATGAGATCCATCATATGTCTTATTTGCAATCTCTTCATAGTGACTATGCATATGCCATTAAAATAAACCCAATTTGCACATATGGCATAGATGACAAGCCCATGGTTATTGGCATTTGTTTTTCTTGTGATGATATTGATATGCTCCTTTGCATCCTTTATCTCATATGCCATGCCATGCCCTCCTAGCTTCGGATATGCATTGTTTTGGATGTTGTCCATTTTCTCCATGTGATGTTTCCGCTATTGCTCATGAGGAGGCCCCCATAGTATCCTCATACATGTTAGGAGAATTTGATCCATCCCATTCATTGCATGATACCCATACTTGTGTGCACCACATGCTCCCCATGAATGAAAATGCTATCGATGCGCCATATACTTGCACTCTCAATTTGTGTACCCATCGTGTCATACATAATAACTATTCTTTCATGATGGATGACATGTTCTTATACCATGCATCAAATTTCTTTGAGCGATGCTTATCTTGTGCTAACTCACACGTGCACATACACATCATGATGGATGATGTGTACATTTACCACGCGCACAATTTCTTTGGTTTGTGTCTCTTTTGTGTAGGTACCCATGAATACTTGTCGACCTCGCAATCCCACGAGTTGACAAAACGAGCTCTAGAGAGCAACGATGATTTGGGATCCCATGGATTGTCTTTCCCACCGCTCTCTTTGCGCAAATCCTTCGCGCATTTCTTCTACACGGCCCTCACTTGGCTATGGATTGTTTTCCATTATACATCCTTTGCCCATATTGCCATGTTCACTTTGCATGATATGCCCATTCTTATGCCTTTGCCATGCATTTGTGAGCCATGCTTTGCATTACACATGATGATTGATTCTAGTACTTGTATGTGTATTTGCAAGCTTGGTGGAGATATCACTTGTTATTGCCATGTTCTATTCATGACCCATTCCTATGATGATACTTTCATCTTGCTTTGTGTTCGTGCTTGTGATATGTCATGTGCATTCCCTATGCCTATTATTTGCTCACATGACATGATTGCCATGATTTACTCTAGTGTGTTGCATCTTCGCTCCACTAGTTTGCACGACATGATTGATATTCTTGCTTGTCTTGCATCACCCATGATTCATACTTGCTCATTTCATGCAGTTGATGACAACCATTTCCATGCTTTGCACATGATTGTCATTGCTTCTTGTCACATATCTCCATATATTGCCTCTCTCATGCTAGATGATTTGCCATGTATTGAGTGCAACCATGTTATTCGTCTTGCTCATGAGTTTGCCCCCATAGCATTCTCACACATGATTGGAGATTTTGACATATTACATGTGAAGCATGCTTGTCTTACTTCTTTGCACCATATACCTAGTGCCATGAATATTGCCATTGTTGCATCATATTATTCATGCACTTGTGCTTCTAATGGTTATGTGCAGAAGATGAGAACCATCATGATGGATGATGAGTTCATCTACCATACGCATACGTTCTTTGTTTTGTTTTGTGCATGTGTAGGATTCTTGGACTTCGTGTCGACTTCCACTTCACGTGAGTTGACCATTCGAGCTCTTGAGAGCGAGCCTCATACATTCTACCACGAATCGCTTCTACACCGCATTTGCTTCCACTTCGGCATTGTGAAGAATGCACAAGGACACGCCTTCAAGGTGACATCCTTCTTGAGCTTGGATATTGTGGATCATACTTCATGTGTTGCTTGCACCATTTGCACGCATACTCGAGATATTGCTTTCACCCATGATTCCCACATTTCCATGCTTCATGACATATATACCTTGTGTGTTGCATCCAATTCATGGACTACTTGCTACTATCATATGGTTGGTTGCACCAATATCATTTCTTCACATATGCCATGTCCCTTTGGTTGTTACATGATTCACTTGATTGCCTCACACATGATGAACAATTGCTCTTTATATTGTGTTGAGTGCCACACTATATTCACTACACCCTATGCACATTATGCTTGGATTTTCTTGCACTTGACCCATGTGTTTAGACATCTCATCTTATTTGGTGTTGCGAATGATTCCTATGCCTACCATCGACCATTTGTCGAGCGCTTTATGCATGATTGCTATGATCTTGAGGTAGATGCTTATTCTCTTGTCACACATATTTGCATCACTGCCTCATGTTTACATGTTTGTTTCCATGATGACCTTGATTTTGATCAAGTCATATGCTTACATGCCATGTCACAATCCTTTGTCACACCCTATGCTATGCTTGATGACGACACTTGTTTGGTGAATCACCTCTTGAATGCTTGGTTTTGCACTAACGCTAACCACATTTGTTTTTCCAAGTGTTTGTTCCATTTGCTCCTTTTGAAGGAATCACAAGACGGTGTGACATTGGAGAGTGCCCATTTCGAGCTTCAAGATGACAAGTACTTGGTGATCGTCCACTTCAACACGGCGACGCTATCTCTTTCCCATGGTGATTTGGTCTTCGATCCGAGGTCGGATCTTTCCCAAGGGGGAGGGGATGATGCGGAGCATCCTACGGTCATCACCATGTCAAGAGTCCGTTTGGCAAGTGACACGTGCAACCTCTACTTCTCATACATAAAGGTGAATCTTCTCCTTTACACGTGTTCACTTGACCCCTTCGAGGATGGTATACTACTTGACACTTCTCCCGTGTGCATGCATAAGTATTGTCGGAGCTTCACTGATGTCGAGGAGGAGTGCAAGCGCCAAGGAACGACTACACCGTCCGCGAGGGAAGCATGGAAGAGAAGGAGGAAGAGAACTGGCGAGCTCGAGGCACGAGCGGTACTACCGCCCTCCAAGCGGTACTACCGCTCAAGCGGTACTACCGCCATGAGCCTGTAGACTACCGCCTCTGCCTCAGCAGCAGCATGGCCTTTGGCCTTGTATCCTCTCCCACTTACCCCTTCGTGGCTTAGACTATAAATAGACCACCTCCACTTCCTTTCTAGGGTTAGCAAATATGATAGCTCATTCTTAGGTGAGCTTTGCTCCTACCTCTACTCTTGAGAGAGAGAGACCTACTACTCCATTGGAGGCCAAGACCTCCATCTAGGAGAAGATCCTGCGGGATATATCATCAAGACCCCTCTTGGGCGGACCCCTTCAAGACCTCCTCACGGAGATGAACTCTACCTTGTATCTTTCCTTTGTTGTTCATGTACCTTGTGATCTTGTGTGTTTGATTGTCTAGTGGATGTGTGATTGGACTTGTTCTTGAGTGTTTCCCCTTGTGATTTCTCTCCGTTCTTCCCGTGTTCATCGTGTTCTTCGAGGATCCCACTCCAAACGTGAAAGATCGTCCCACGAGGGTTCCGCCCTACATCAGGTTCTGTGGACGCCTTTGTCCAGTCGTTGAATACAAACGGCACGCGAAGTTGCAGCTATGGCGAACTTTTAATCTAAACAAAACCCAAGGTCTAAACGGTGCCCTAAGGGCTGTATATATGGAGGAAGAGGGGGAATTTCGTGGCCCTTGGTGGAGGGGTCCAAATCAACCCTAACTCTTGTTTCCCCACACATACGGACTCTAAAACAGCCTATACTTAAGTATTTCGAAATTACATGGGCCTGGCCCACTAATAAGGTGACGCAGCACCTAGAATAGCCTCGGGACGACATTTATGAAGTAGCATCTTGTATATTGCGTCCAAGGCTTCATGCACCCATTATGGTGGCTTCAAAGTCCTGAAATCATCACTTGTAACTCCGTTCTTGTTCCCTTTGCGCATGGCATTATCTCCATGCTTGTTCTTGCTCCAATGTCCATCCTTCTCCAAGCTAGGGCCTTCATTTGTAAGCAAAACAAATGTATCCAATTTAGGCAGCATCATATTCTCATGAACATTAGAATCATTACCAAGAAACGAAAGTACCTGATAATTTAATTGGCGCGCGCGAGCTCTAGTAATTGGTCCAGTATATGTAGCAGTAGGGGCTGTGGGTGTAACAATGGTATTGATGTCCTCATCAAGATGTTTATGGGCTAAGTTGGGGACTAAACTGCTTTTTAGTACTACTTGTCACCCCCAAACTGATGGACAAACTGAAGTAGTCAATAGAACATTGTCTACTATGCTTAGGGCTGTTTTGAAGAATAATAAGAAAATGTGGGAAGAATGCTTGCCTCATATTGAATTTGCTTATAATCGTTCATTGCATTCTACTAATAAGATGTGCCCTTTTGAAATTGTGTATGGCTTCCTACCTCGTGCACCTATTGATTTGTTGCCTCTTCCATCTTCGGAGAAGGTTAATTTTGATGCTAAGGAACGTGCTGAATTGATTTTAAAAATGCATGAGTTAACTAAGGAAAACATTGAGCGTATGAATGCTATATATAAACTTGTTGGAGATAAGGGTAGAAAACATGTTGTCTTTGCACTGGAGATCTTGTTTGGTTACATTTGCGTAAGGATAGGTTTCCTCATTTGCTAAATCAAAGCTAATGCCACGTGCAGATGGTCCATTTAAGGTGTTAGAGAAAATAAATGATAATGCATATAAACTTGAGCTGCCTGCAGATTTTGGGGTTAGTTCCACTTTTAACATTGCAGATTTGAAGCCTTATTTGGGTGAGGAAGATGAGCTTCCGTCGAGGACGACTTCATTTCAAGAAGGGAGGATGATGAGGACATCAATACCATTGTTACACCCACAACCCCTGCTGCTATACATCTTGGACCAATTACTAGAGCTCATGCATCGCCAATTGAATTATCGGTACTTTCGTTTCTTGGTAACGATTCCAATGTTCATGAGAATATGATGCTGCCTAAATTGGATACATTTGTTTTGCTTACAAATGAAGGGCCTACCATGGACAAGAAAGATGAACCTTGGAGCAAGTTCAAGCATGGAGATGTTGGCATGCAAGGGAACAAAACGGAGTTACAAGTGATGATTCCAGGACTTTGAAGCCACCCTAATGAGTGCATGAGGCCTTGGACGAAATATACAAGATGCCACTTCATAATATTCGTCCATAGGCTATTCTAGGTGCCAGCGTCACCTTATTATTGGGCCAGGCACATGTAATTTCGAAATACTTAAGTATAGGCTGTTTTAGAGTCCGTATGTGTGGGAAACAAGAGTTAGGGTTGATTTGGACCCCTCCACCAAGGGCCACGAAATTCCCCCCTCTTCCTCCATATATACAGCCCTTAGGGCACCGCTTAGACCTTGGGTTTTGTTTAGATTAAAAGTTCGCCATAGCTGCAACTTCGCATTTCGCTTGATAGAGGCAAAGGTGTCCCGATGTTTCGATGAGATGGTGGCTATCGCTTCGTGGGAGTCGACCTTGACGATCCGACTACGATCGTCGAGACGTCAGCGCCTTAGCAATCGCTAAACCAACTTCCGAGGGTTATTGACCACGCTGAGCACGATCAACTCGACCACGAGGGCCTGTTTCCTGCGAGCAAACGAAGAACAAGCAAGAAACTGAGATTGCAATCTGGATATTGCGAATATAAGATGAAAGCTTTATTGATCAAGGTGGGGTTCGTGGCGCCTTTGTCCGGTCGTTGAACACAAACGGCACGCGAAGTTGCAGCTATGGCGAACTTTTAATCTAAACAAAACCCAAGGTCTAAACGGGGCCCTAAGGGCTGTATATATGGAGGAAGAGGGGGGGAATTTCGTGGCCCTTGGTGGAGGGGTCCGAAATCAACCCTAACTCTTGTTTCCCCACACATACGGACTCTAAAAACAGCCTATACTTAAGTATTTCGAAATTACATGGGCCTGGCCCAATAATAAGGTGACGCAGCACCTATAATAGCCTATGGACGAATATTATGAAGTGGCATCTTGTATATTTCGTCCAAGGCCTCATGCACTCATTAGGGTGGCGTCAAAGTCCTGGAATCATCACTTGTAACTCCGTTCTTGTTCCCCTTGCGCATGCCAACATCTCCATGCTTGAACTTGCTCCAAGGTTCATCTTTCTTGTCCATGGTAGGCCCTTCATTTGTAAGCAAAACAAATGTATCCAATTTAGGCAGCATCATATTCTCATGAACATTAGAATCGTTACCCAGAAACGAAAGTACCTGATAATTCAATTGGCGTGCGCGACCTCGAGTAATTGGTCCAGTATGTATAGCAGCAGGGGCTGTGGGTGTAACAATGGTATTGATGTCCTCATCATCAAAACTCTTCCGAGGTCAAACTGACAGGATGGGCACGAAATTTTTTCGACCAAAATTTTTTTTTTTTTCGATTTGCCTTGACCCAAAAACTGAAACGGGTCAAAAAACTTTCTATAACGGCGATGTCTCAATACACTTAGAAACACCTAAAACAGGATAGCCGTAAAATTTTTCGACAAGTGCGCTGGAAAATTTTGGGCCTAAACGGAGGGTGGTTTCAGACTTTTTTTTTTTTTTTTTCCAAACCTACTCCGCAAGGAAACACGAATCGAAACTAGATGGATCTCGAAAACAACCCTAATATGCAAGGAACTCGGATTGGTGGTGGATATATGGTGGTGGATATATGGCAGCGGTGGTGGTATATGGATATGGATTCGAGCGGTGGCGGATAAGCAATGGTGGAAGATGGCAAGGCGATGATGATGGTGCGGCGGCAAGGCGTGACAACTTATGACCGAACTCAAACTCTAAAAGACTAGACTCTAAGACCAGCAACTTGACACGACGATGCAACCGCAAATTCAACAAAGCAAACCCTAAAAAGATTATGCAAAGGCTCGATTGGTTCGGATATGATGAACTAACCCTAAATTTTTTTTTGTGGCTTTTTCGTGGACTATAGGTATGAATAACAGACTCGATCTAAACTACGGAAAACTGTAAAATCTCACCGAGCAACCTGAAAATCTGATACCACTTGATAGAGGCAAAGGTGTCCCGATGTTTCGATGAGATGGTGGCTATCGCTTTACGTGGGAGTCGACCTTGACGATCCGACTACGATCGTGCGAGACGTCGCGCCTTAGCAATCGCTAAACCAACTTCCGAGGGTTATTGACCACGCTGAGCACGATCAACTCGACCACGAGGGCCTGTTTCCTGCGAGCAAACGAAGAACAAGCAAGAAACTGAGATTGCAATCTGGATATTGCGAATATAAGATGAAAGCTTTATTGATCAAGGTGGGGTTCTGTGGCGCCTTTGTCTGGTCGTTGAACACAAGCGAAACGCACGCCAAGTTGCAGCTATGGCGAACTTTTAATCTAAACAAAACCCAAGGTCTAAACGGGCCCTAAGGGCTGTATATATGGAGGAAGAGGGGGAATTTCGTGGCCCTTGGTGGAGGGGTCCAAATCAACCCTAACTCTTGTTTCCCCACACATACGGACTCTAAAACAGCCTATACTTAAGTATTTCGAAATTACATGGGCCTGGCCCAATAATAAGGTGACGCAGCACCTATAATAGCCTATGGACGAATATTATGAAGTGGCATCTTGTATATTTCGTCCAAGGCCTCATGCACTCATTAGGGTGGCGTCAAAGTCCTGGAATCATCACTTGTAACTCCGTTCTTGTTCCCCTTGCGCATGCCAACATCTCCATGCTTGAACTTGCTCCAAGGTTCATCTTTCTTGTCCATGGTAGGCCCTTCATTTGTAAGCAAAACAAATGTATCCAATTTAGGCAGCATCATATTCTCATGAACATTAGAATCGTTACCCAGAAACGAAAGTACCTGATAATTCAATTGGCGTGCGCGAGCTCGAGTAATTGGTCCAGTATGTATAGCAGCAGGGGCTGTGGGTGTAACAATGGTATTGATGTCCTCATCATCGTTTGTGTTCAACGACCAGACAAAGGCGTCACAGAACCCCACCTTGATCAATAAAGCTTTCATCTTATATTCGCAATATCCAGATTGCAATCTCAGTTTCTTGCTTGTTCTTCGTTTGCTCGCAGGAAACAGACCCTCGTGGTCAGGTTGATCGTGCTCCGGCGTGGTCAATAACCTCTCGGAGTTGGTTTAGCGATTGCTAAGGCGCGACGTCCTCGCACGTTCGTAGTCGGATCGTCAAAGTCGACTTCCTCCAAAGCGAAAACCCACATCTCATCGAAAGACGGGTGATGCGGAGCATCCTACGGTCATCACCATGTCAAGAGTCCGTTTGGCAAGTGACACGTGCAACCTCTACTTCTCATACATAAAGGTGAATCTTCTCCTTTACACGTGTTCACTTGACACCTTCGAGGATGGTATACTACTTGACACTTCTCCCGTGTGCATGCATAAGTATTGTCGGAGCTTCACGGATGTCGAGGAGGAGTGCAAGCGCCAAGGAACGACTACACCGTCCATGAGGGAAGCATGGAAGAGAAGGAGGAAGAGAACTGGTCGCTCGAGCACGAGCGGTACTACCGCCACTCCAAGCGGTACTACCGCTAAGGCCACCAAGCGGTACTACCGCCCCTCCAAGCGGTACTACCGCTCAAGCGGTACTACGGTCATGAGCCCGTACTACCGCCTCTGCCTGTCTTGCAGCCAAGGGCCTTTGGCCTTGTATCCTCTCCCACTTACCCCTTCGTGGCTTAGACTATAAATAGACCACCTCCACTTCATTTCGGGGTTAGCAAATATGATAGCTCATTCTTAGGTGAGCTTTGCTCCTACCTCTACTCTTGAGAGAGAGAGAGAGAGACTACCACTCCCATGGAGTTCAAGACCTCCATGTGAGAAGATCCTGCGGGATATCATCAAGACCCCTTGCGGGAAGATCCGTCTAGGATATCATCAAGACCTCCTCTTGGAGATGAACCTTATCTTGTATCTTTCCTTTGTTGTTCATGTACCTTGTGATCTTGTGTGTTTGATTGTCTAGTGGATGTGTGATTGGACTTGTTCTTGAGTGTTTCCCTTGTGATTTCTCTCCGCTCTTCCCGTGTTCATCGTGTTCTTCGAGGATCCCACCCAAACGTGAAAGATCGCCCACGAGGGTTCCGCCTACATCATCTATGGATCGAGCTTAGGTTGATCACGTTTTTGGAGCCCCTACCCTCTTTTTCTAGCTTGATTTTGTTGATTTCGTCCTAAATCCGAAAATCCCCACCAAAAATAGCCCCAATTTTTTTGTGATTTGTTAGTTTTGATGATGTTTTGTTGATTTTGATCCGTGGATTTGCTTGGTTTCAAGTGGATCTAGCATTCCCCAAGTTTCCCATCTTTCCTCCACGAAATCTCTCCAATTTTGACCCGAAATCATCCATTTCCGCCCAAAATCGCTACCTATCCGGATTTACGAAAAATCCCGACACGAGCGGTACTATCGCCCTTCCAAGCGGTACTACCGCTTAGCACCTCCAAGCGGTACTACCGCCTTCCAAGCGGCACTACCGCCTCCCAGAGCCAGATTTTGCGAAAAAACCCGACACGAGCGGTACTATCGCCCGCTCCAAGCGGTACTACCGCTTACGAGCGGTACTACCGCCCTCCCCAGCGGTACTACCGCCCTAGCCAGTTTCAGCCTTCCGTCTTTCACCGTTTCGGCCATAACTAATTCATCCGGAGTCCGATTTTGACGTTCTTTAGCTCGTTTTGAAGCTATTGACATCCCCCTTCCCATAAAAATACTACCATCACCATTTGACTCCATCAAATTTTGTGAACTTTGGCATCTTTGCCTAGGGCTTCCGCCACATCCTCCGCATAACCACCACCGACTTCCGCAACCTAACCAATTTTGTTCCCCATAGCATTAGTGGTTGCTTGAGTAGTGATTAGAGTCTCCTAAGGTGTTTCGGCTACTTAGGGACGATTGCTTCTTCATCAACCACCACCACCACTTCCACATAACCTTGCCCACCATACACTTCCGACAACCCAACTTAACCCAATAGTTGATTGAGCTTTTTCGAGTTGTGGCTTGTGTCTCCTAAGGTGTTTCGGCTACTTAGGGACGGCAACTTCAACTCCGACACGTGTATAGCCCATCATTCCACTTCCGCATTGCCAAGTGCAAACCACCACCGCATTCCCGCTACCACCATTTTGACATTTGACGTTTGAGATTTTGAGTTCGCGGTTTTTCCGTTTCCTAAGGTGTTTCGGCTACTTAGGGACGAGTCTCCATCATCTTGGTATCTACATCAAGAACACCGCCACTCATCACCGCCAAGGACGGTAACCTCCATATCATATTGGTATCGTGGTATCCCTCCTTTGTATATTCCCCTTGCTATTGCATTGTTAACCCCTAGCCCATTTTGCGTTACTTGCATAGGCGGGACTAGCCATTTGAGTATTGCCAGCAACGTTACTTGTGCACATTAGTGATCTTACTTCCCATAGCATATATACCATATCATTGTGGTGCATATATTGGTACCATATCTTGTGTCACAAGTTTGTTCCGCATATACACAATAGCAATCTTGATTTGTGCATTGTGCAAAGTGGCCAAAAAAGAGAATAAGCTTTTAAGCAAAGAAAGAAAGAGAGCAAAAGCTTGTAAGCAACTGCCATAGCATCAAACAACATTGCATATAAGATTGTCATATCCGATCATCTTGGATCATCTTGAGAGAAACACCGAACCATACATACATAGCATATTTGGGATAGAAGTTTATCCATTTTGCATCTTATAGGTTGTGCACAAGTGTCGATCCGCCTATTGAGCAATCGTGCTAGCGTCTCTCTTGAGTTGTGCAACACGAGCGCTTTCGTGGATTCCACATTTTGTGCTCATTCCTTGGTTGCACGACCCCATTTATCTATCCGTGTGTGTGTTTCCGTGTGCCATTCTTTGCTAGTGGTCCATTTGTTTCACTTGCAAATTTGTGAATCTCTTTCAACATTATTGACTCTTGCTAACATTTTGCATCAAATTTTTGTGCCACTATCCTCACCGAGCTCTACCATAAGCTTTACTTGATAGGTGTGAGTGAACAAGTCCGGTACCAATTCCACTATTCTTTCATCTCACATTGAGTGAAACGGGATACATCCTCAACTTTGGGAAAAGGTAACTTGGTATTGTTTATCTCATTTCCTACTCACCTCTACTCGAGTCTTGTGATGGATAGGCAAGGCATTTCACCTTCGGTCTACAACAACAACGACGAGTTCGATGCCACGAACAACAACTACGACACCAAGATGCAAGCTAAAATGGAGGAGATCAAATCCCTCATCAAGTCCTACAAGCGATCTTCCTCATCTTCGAGAAGACGCTCAAGAGCACATCCTTCCGAGCGACCATCTCCGGCAACATCACATCGGCATCGACACCATCATCAACAAGAACGTGAAGGTCAAGAGCTCAACATCAACAACCGCTCAACGACTTCACCATCTCCCTTGGCATCTTCGCCAAGCGACTTCAAGGCATCTTCGCCGGATATTCGCATCTTCGCCAACAAGCACCCCAAGACTACGCCAAGAGAAGCTCCCCAAGCTCAAGTCCGCGACTTCCACGAGCTACTACGACCTCGACATCGACCACGAGATTCCTTTCTATGGGACTCAAGAACCCGAGGAGTACCTCGAGTGGGAGCGTTTGATGGACGACTACCTCAAGCTACATCAAGTTCCTCCCAAGATCAAGTGAAGTGCGCCACAAGAAACTTCCACGACTACGCCGACATGGTGGCTTCACACACCTTCTGAGCACTACGACATGAGTTGGCCCAAGACGAAGAGAGCTTTGCGGAGAGTTTGTGCCTCCAACCTACACGGAACAACTTCTTCGCCAATTGGAGAACACCATACAAGGATCCAAGTCCATCGACGCAGATTTCAAGGAGATGAAGATTGCCTTGCGACGAGCCGGTGTGGATGACCCCATTTCGATGAAGTTCCACTTCATGATGGGATTGAACAACGACATCTCCAAGACTATCTTCCTCGAGAACTACAAGTCCATCGACGACTACTACATTGGTGCTCTCAAGGCGAACAAGAACTCATGAAGGCCAAGGCTTCTCCACCCCAAGCACACTTCACGGCGACCAAGCTCTACAACAAGCATGAGGCTAGTACCACCATGATGTCCAAGCCCGACAAGCTCCAAGACGATGCTCCCAAGTGCGACTTCACCGCCATCCCTCTTTGTGGCATTGATGATGCCGAGTCTACCTTGACTCTTTTTCAAGCTGGTGTGGCGACAAATGCGACTACGGAGACCTTCAAGGACCAAGCTTTGGAGGCAAGCGACAAGGTGGCGAGCAAGGATGATGCTTCCATCTTAGGAGGCGAGAGTTATGTTGTGCCATCTTCGCCTTCATCCACGGCAGCGATGACGAGATGATCGAGCATGGGATTTTCCTTCGGTCATGGAGGAGAGTGATGATGTGCCATCTTCGCCTTCATCCGAGTATGACGATGAGATGGTTGAGTATTTCACTTCAACCACAGCGACGTATGATGACTTGAGCGACTTGTGCCACCATATTGAGAGTGAGAGTGACTTCACCACTAGACCCATATATGACGAGTTGCCCCAATTCTCATGTGAGGAGATCCACAACCACCACTTGAGTGAGATGAGTGACTCCACCATACGTGAGTTTGAGTGCACCTATTTTGAGGGAGTGAGTGAACCACCACATAGAGAGAGTGAGATAGTTGATAGGTCATGTGAGGCCACTTTCAACACTAACGACTTGACCTCTACCTCTATTGTGTCTTCTCCTTTGGTGCTAGGTCCCATTTATGATGACGCGCCGATCCTCGACGACTTCGTCCTCCCTTTGGACAAGACGATGGCCATGGTGGAATATGATGCACCCCCCACATGGTTCCATCAAGATGAAGATGACCACCATTTGGTCTTTCCCACCTCACCTACACCACTTGAGTGGAATGACAAAGGTAACAAAGGTGACGGTGATGCTCTAGTCCCACTAGTGGACATTCTTGAGATTGATTGCTTGCATGATGTTGATCCACCTAGTACCATGCTTCATGCTAGTATGATTTCCCCATGTGATCAATTGCCCATTTATGATGAGTACGATGATTCTCATGTGGAGTCTATTAATTGTGACGCCATGTTACATAGGATTTCTTGTGACAATTCTTTAGGTCACATCATGTTTGCTAATCCACTTGACTTGTCATATGCTATGCATGAGATCCATCATATGTCTTATTTGCAATCTCTTCATAGTGACTATGCATATGCCATTAAAATAAACCCAATTTGCACATATGGCATAGATGACAAGCCCATGGTTATTGGCATTTGTTTTTCTTGTGATGATATTGATATGCTCCTTTGCATCCTTTATCTCATATGCCATGCCATGCCCTCCTAGCTTCGGATATGCATTGTTTTGGATGTTGTCCATTTTCTCCATGTGATGTTTCCGCTATTGCTCATGAGGAGGCCCCCATAGTATCCTCATACATGTTAGGAGAATTTGATCCATCCCATTCATTGCATGATACCCATACTTGTGTGCACCACATGCTCCCCATGAATGAAAATGCTATCGATGCGCCATATACTTGCACTCTCAATTTGTGTACCCATCGTGTCATACATAATAACTATTCTTTCATGATGGATGACATGTTCTTATACCATGCATCAAATTTCTTTGAGCGATGCTTATCTTGTGCTAACTCACACGTGCACATACACATCATGATGGATGATGTGTACATTTACCACGCGCACAATTTCTTTGGTTTGTGTCTCTTTGTGTAGGTACCCATGAATACTTGTCAAACTCGCAATCCCACGAGTTGACAAACGAGCTCTAGAGAGCAATGATGACATGGGATCCCATGGATTGCCTTTCCCACCGCTCACTTCGCGCAAACACTTCACAAGATTTCTTTTACATGGCCCTCGCATGGTTATGGGTAGTTGTCCATTATATATCCTTTGCCCATCTTGCCATGTTCACTTTGCATGATATGCCCATTCCTATGCCTTTGCTATGCATTTGTGACCCATGCTTTGCATTACACATGATGATTGATTCTAGTACTTGTATGTGTATTTGCAAGCGTGGTGGAGATATTGTTTGTTATTGCCATGATTGCTTTGTGCCCCATGCCTATGATGACACTATGATCTTGCTTTGTGTTCGTGCTTGCGATATGTCATGTTCATTTTCTTTGTGATAGAGGCAAAGGTGTCCCGTCTTTCGATGAGATGTTGGTTTTCGCTTTGGAGGAAGTCGACTTTGACGATCCGACTACGAAACGTCTTGAGGACGCCGCTACTTAGCAATCGCTAAACCAACTCCGAGAGGTTATTGACCACGCCGAGCATGATCAACTGACCAAGAGGGTCTGCTTCCTGCGAGCAAACGAAGAACAAGCAAGAAATTGAGATTGCAATCTGGATATTGCGAATATAAGATGAAAGCTTTATTGATCAAGGTGGGGTTCTGTGGCGCCTTTGTCCGTCGTTGAACACAAACGGCACGCGAAGTTGCAGCTATGGCGAACTTTTAATCTAAACAAAACCTAAGGTCTAAACGGTGCCCTAAGGGCTGTATATATGGAGGAAGAGGGGGAATTTCGTGGCCCTTGGTGGAGGGGTCCAAATCAACCCTAACTCTTGTTTCCCCACATACGGACTCTAAAACAGCCTATACTTAAGTATTTCGAAATTACATGGGCCTGGCCCACTAATAAGGTGACGCAGCACCTAGAATAGCCTCGGGACGACATGTATGAAGTAGCATCTTGTATATTTCGTCCAAGGCTTCATGCACCCATTATGGTGGCTTCAAAGTCCTCAAATCATCACTTGTAACTCCGTTTTGTTCCCCTTGCATGGCATTATCTCCATGCTTGTTCTTGCTCCAATGTCCATCCTTCTCCAAGCTAGGGCCTTCATTTGTAAGCAAAACAAATGTATCCAATTTAGGCAGCATCATATTCTCATGAACATTAGAATCATTACCAAGAAACGAAAGTACTGATAATTTAATTGGCGTCTTGTGAGCTCTAGTAATTGGTCCAGTATATGTAGCAGTAGGGGCTGTGGGTGTAACAATGGTATTGATGTCCTCATCACTTTGCCTATTATTTGCTCACATGACATGATTGCCATGATTTCTTCTAGTGTGTTGCATCTTCGCTCCACTAGTTTACACGACTTGATTACTATGCTTGCTTATGTTGCATCACCATTTCATGCGGTTGATGACAACCATCTATATGCTTTGCACATGATTCATATTGCTTCTTGTCATATATCTCTATGTGTTGCCTCCCTCATGCTAGATGATTTGCCATGTATTGAGTGCAACAATGATTCTCTTCTTGCTCATGAGATTGCCCCATAGCATTCTCGCATATATTTGGAGATTTTGACATAATTCTTGTGAAGCATGCTTGTCTTACTTCTTTGCACCATATACCTAGTGCCATGAATATTGCCATTGTTGCATCATATTACTCATGCACTTGTCCTTCTAATGGTTTTGTGCAAAAGATGAGAACCATCATGATGGATGATGTGTTTATCTACCATGTGCATACGTTCTTTGTTTTGTTGTGTGCATGTGTAGGATACTTGGACTTTGTGTCGACTTCCACTTCACGTGAGTTGACCATTCGAGCTCTTGAGAGCGAGCCTCATACATTCTACCACGACTCGCTTCTACACCGTATTTGCTTCCACTTCGGCATTGTGAAGAATGCACAAGGACATGCCTTCAAGGTGACATCCTTCTTGAGCTTTGATATTGTGGATCATACTTCATGTGTTGCTTGCACCATTTGCACGCATGTGCAAGATATTGCTTTCACCCATGATTGCCACATTTCCATGCTTCATGACATATATACCTTGTGTGTTGCATCCAATTCTTGGATTACTTTCTCCTATCACATGTTTGGTTGCAACAATGTCATTCCTTCCCATATGCCAAGTCACATTGATTGCTACATGCTTGACTTGATTGCCTCACACATGATGAACAATTGCTCTTTCTATTGTGTTGAGTGCCACAATATGTTCACTACACCCTATGCACATTATGCTTGGATTGTCTTGCACTTGACCCATGTGTTTAGACACTTCATTTTATTTGGTGTTGTGAATACTTCCTATGCCTACCATCGACCATTTGTCGAGCGCTTTATACATGATTGCTATGATCTTGAGGTAAATGCTTATTCTCTTGTCACACATATTTGCATCACTACCTCACGTTTACATGTTTGTTTCCATGATGACCTTGATTTTGATCAATTCATATGCTTACATACCATGTCACAATCCTTTGTCACACCCTATGCTATGCTTGATGACGACACTTGTTTGGTGAATCACCTCTTGAATGCTTGGAATTGCACTAACGCTAACCACATTTGTTTTTCCAAGTGTTTGTTCCATTTGCTCCTTTTGAAGGAATCACAAGACGGTGTGACATTGGAGAGTGCCCATTTCGAGCTTCAAGATGACAAGTACTTGGTGATCGTCCACTTCAACACGGCGACGCTATATCTTTCCCATGGTGATTTGGTCTTCGATCCGAGGTCGGATCTTTCCCAAGGGGAGGGATGATGCGGAGCATCCTCGGTCATCACCATGTCAAGAGTCCGTTTGGCAAGTGACACGTGCAACCTCTACTTCTCATACATAAAGGTGAATCTTCTCCTTTACACGTGTTCACTTGACACCTTCGAGGATGGTATACTACTTGACACTTCTCCGTGTGCATGCATAAGTATTGTCTGAGCTTCACGGATGTCGAGGAGGAGTGCAAGCGCCAAGGAACGACTACACCGTCCATGAGGGAAGCATGGAAGAGAAGGAGGAAGAGAACTGGCGCTCCAGAACGAGCGGTACTACCGCCCACCCAAGCGGTACTACCGCTATACACCCAAGCGGTACTACCGCCTCTCAAGCGGTACTACCGCTCATTGCGGTACTACCGGTCATGAGCCTGTACTACCGCCACCTGCTGCAAGCAGCCACGGGCCTTTGGCCTTGTATCCTCTCCCACTTACCCCTTCGTGGCTTAGACTATAAATAGACCACCTCCACTTCATTTCTGGGGTTAGCAAATATGATAGCTCATTCTTAGGTGAGCTTTGCTCCTACCTCTATTCTTGAGAGAGAGAGAGAGACTACCACTCCCATGGAGTTCAAGACCTCCATGTGAGAAGATCCTGTGAGGATATCATCAAGACCCCCTTGCGGGAAGATCCGTCTAGGATATCATCAAGACCTCCTCTTGGAGATGAACCTTACCTTGTATCTTTCCCTTTGTTGTTCATGTACCTTGTGATCTTGTGTGTTTGATTGTCTAGTGGATGTGTGATTGGACTTGTTCTTGAGTGTTTCCCCTTGTGATTTCTCTCCGTTCTTCCCCGTGTTCATCGTGTTCTTCGAGGGATCCCACTCCAAACGTGAAAGATCGTCCACGTAGGGTTCCGCCCTACATCAACGGGACACCTTTGCCTTTATCATACGAGGTGCCACATCATATGGGCCTCCAACCACAAGACGGTGACAAGAAGGTTGAGCACGGGACTATCCCTTCAACCAAGGCGGCGATAGGAGTTGATCATGGAGACATTTGCACCAACATCTCTCAGACACCCACATATCATGAGATGACCCAATTGCCATGTGAGGAGAGCCACCAACCCATGAGTGAGATGAGTGACTCCACCCTATATGACATTGATTGCATTTCCTATGAGAGGATGAGTGTGACCACCACTAGTCCCACATTTGAGAGCATGCCACACATCCTATGTGAGGTTGAGAGCCATTTGAGTGACTTCACCAACCATACGAGTGAGAGCATCATATTGGGAGTGAGTGAGCCACAACACTTAGTGAGTGAGGTAGTTGACACGGCATGTGAGGCTACTATGATTTCTAACGACTGAACCTCTACTCCTAGTGTGTTTTCTTCTTTGGTGCTAGGTCTCCTACATGACGACACGCCTATCCTTAACGAGTCCATCCCTCCAATGGAGACGACGATGGCCATGGTGGACAATGATGCAACCCCCACATGGTTCCATCAATATGAAGATGACAACGATTGGATCTTCAACACCTCACCTACAACACATGAGCGACCTTCCAAAGGTTACAGAGGTGACGGTGCTTCTCTTGTCCCACTAGTGGACTCTCTTGACATCGATTGCTCCCATGATGTTGACCACCTATTACCATGCTTCATGCTAGTGAAACTTCTTCATGCCTTGACTTACCTATTTATGATGAATGTGATGATGAGCATGTTGAGTTGCCTAGTTGTGATGCTATGCTCCATAGGATATCTTGTGAAAATTCTTTTGGTCACATCATGTTTGACAACCCATTGAACTTGTCATATGCTATGAGTGAGATCTCCCATATAGCCTCATTTCAATCTCAACATAGTAACTATGCATGCCCCGTTAACATAAATCCCATTTGCACTTAAGGCATAGATGACGAGATGATGGTCATTGGCTTTTGTTTCTCTTGTGATGATAGTGGCATGCTTCCTTTACATGATTTGCAAATTCATCTACTATGTCATGCCATGATCACATTGTTCCGAATATGCATTGTTTTGGATGTTGTCAATATTCTCCATGTGATGTTTCCATTAATGCTCATGAGGAGACCCCCATAGTTTCCTCATATATATTAGGAGATTTTGATACATTCCATACTTTGCATAATTCCCATAATTGCGTGCACCATATGCATTCCATGAATAACAATGGTCTAGATATTTCCCATGATGCATTACACAATTTGAGTCTCCATTATGCTATACATAACAACAAACCAATCATGATGGATGACATGTTTCTATATCGCGCATCTCATTTATTTGAGCATTGGCTATTTTGTGCTAACAAACAGACGCACGTGCGCATCATGATGGATGATGTGTACATCTACCACGAACACACAATTTTCCCTTTGTCTTTGTTTTGTGTAGGTACCCACATACACTCGTCAACTTCTCAATCCCATGAGTTGACGAAACGAGCTCTTGAGAGCAATGACGATTTGTGATCCCGTGGACTATCCTTACCACCATTCCCTCCGTGCAAGGACTACTTGCATCTCTTCTACTTGGCTCTCACACGGCTATGGGCTATCAACCATTTGTCACCTTATGCTCATTTTTCCGTGTTCACTTTGCATGTTATGCTTGCTTCTATGCCTTTGCCATGCAATTGTGACCATTGCTTGCATTTACCAATGATTCACAATTATGCTACTTCTATGTGTATTTGCATCCTTGGTGGAGATCCTTGTTGCTATTGCCATGTTTATCATGTGCCTCATGCTATTGATGCTATTTTGCTCATACCTTGCCTTCATGCTTGTGATATGTCATGCAAGTATTCATGCACGCTATTTGCACCCATGACATGCTTGCCATGATTCCTTCTAGTACGTTGCATCTCCGCACTACTAGCTTGCTTGATTTGATCGCTATGATTGCTTGCTATTTTGCATCACCCATGTTCCACTATTACTCGCTTTCTTGGGTTGATGACATATTTGTTCATGCCTCTCACTTGATTTGTCTTGATCATTGTCTCTTGTCTCCATTAGTTGCATCTCTCATATCACCTTGTGTTAAGTGCCAACTTGCTATGCTTATTGATCATGGAGACTTGGACATATTACTTGTGATGCATGCTTGCTTACTTGAGCCTATTGTCTTTGGTTGTAGTTGCATCATATGCTTTCATACAATACCACACCTTGTTCTTTCTTATGATAAGAATGATGAAAACACTTGTTGGGTATCTCCCCTCGAATGATAGGTCTTGCATTTGCACTAACCTCATTTGTTTTTCCGAGTGTTTGTCATGTTCTTTCATTTTGAAGGATTCACAAGGCGGTACCATAAAAAGACATTTTGGTTATGTGAAGGCATACAAGATGCTCAACTCCATCATCCTTGAGAAACTCCTAAAGGTGACCTCCTTCCCTTTGAGCCATCCTCAAGTACGCATATTGGATGGGCCATTCTTCATTGTTGTTTCCTTCTTGTTGTCTACATGATACATCTATTGGATGGAGGACCGACATTGGAGATGGACCATATGGACCTTCAAGTTGAGGAGTGCTCGGACTTAGTGGATTCACCAACGGACCACCATTTCTACCACAACATTGAGCCATGGTACAACAACTCCCATAACAAGTTTGCACTTTATACATGGATTGACTTGCATTATGATTGCCTTGGTGCATCTTGTATTTCTATGTCATCCATGATATATGAGCTTGTGCATTTCCTTAGCAAATTTGTTGTGATCTTTCTTGATGGCACAATCATACATCGTGATCATATTGCCTACCATCAATTGCATGATAACATAATCATATTGAGCATCCATTGCCATATTCATGCTATTGATAAAACCGTCTCACTATGACATCATTTTGCACCGTGGTTGCAATGATCATACTTACAACAAATTTGTGTGCACAATGATTGCATTTCCTCCCATGAATGCTTTGCATCTCATTCTAGATCATCTTGATAAGCTTCATGCGCTTTGTCACGACCAATCTTGCTGCACGGACTCATTCTTACATGATGGACACTTTGTGCTCGCTAACCATTGTATTCCCGAGTGTTGCTTGTGTTTGCTCTTTTTGCATGTCTATCTCTCCGGCGACACCTTGGACTACTTGGATTGTGCCATGTCTTCAACTTCGTCCAACTACAAGTCCGTCTACGACAACCGTTTCCATGGTGATGAGGATCACGATCCGAGGTCGGATCTTTCCCAAGGGAGGGATATGATGCGAGCATCGCACGACATCCCCATGTACAATCCGACTACTCTCCAAGCCCCAAGAGGACATATGACGAGACCTCGACCATACGCCATACGACACAAGGTGAACTCACCTCCTCGAACCACACTTTCCTCATGTGAGACATGGCTACTACCTCATGCATGGACCTTGCATACACTCTGGTACAACCGAGACGACCATGGAGGATCCAAGGACCAAGGCCAAGCACGAAAGAGGAGAAGGAAGAAGAAGCAGGGACA
The DNA here is from genome assembly GCA_021605205.1 of Aegilops longissima. Taxonomy (NCBI): domain Eukaryota; kingdom Viridiplantae; phylum Streptophyta; class Magnoliopsida; order Poales; family Poaceae; genus Aegilops; species Aegilops longissima. The sequence goes on along the minus strand of JAHIAM010001145.1, from coordinate 1,997 downwards.
AGCTTCTGGAAAGCCCGGACCTTCCGGCCTGCCCGAATCCTCCGGCCTGCCCGGAACCTCCGGCCCCCGGAGTCCAGACCAGCCCCGAGCACGCCAACTCTCTGGTTAGCCCGGAACCCGGCCGGAACCAGCCCGGAACTTCCGGAGCCCGGAACTTCCGGCCCCGCCCGGAACTTCCGGCCTGTCTGCGCACAGTGTATTGGGTCGAGCCCATGTATCCCTTCGCCCTCACTTACCCCTTTGTGGGCTAGCACTATATATACTCCCCCACCTCCTCCTAGTTAGGGTTAGCAAAGGATTAGCTCATGTTTGTGTGAGAGCTTTGCTCATCCACTTGGTTACCTTCTCCTCTGAAACGTGCCTCCATCAGAGAAGATCCCCCAAGCGGATTCAAGACCCCTTCAAGGGAAGACAATCAAGACCTCCTCACGGAGAAGAACTCGGTTACCTTTTGTATCGTCCTTTGTTGATCGTGGATCGTGTATCTCTCCTTGTGTTCATCGATCTGGCACATGTGTAATCGAATCTTGTTGGTTTGAGTGATTCTCTTGTGTTTTCCCCCGTGATTTCCCTCATCCTCTTCCGCTCGTTCTTCGTGTTTCCCCGTAGGATCCACTCTAATCGTGAAAGATCTTCACATAGGGTTCCACCCTACATCACATAGTTTGCTCATCATCTTCCTTCACATTGGCTCGAATCATGACTATCTCCATTTCCTTGTAGTATTCTTCAACACTCTTTGTTCCTTGCTTGAGGAGTTGGAGTTTCTTGAAGAGGTCGCGATCGTAGTAGGTTGGCACAAAACCTGCTCTCATGACATCTTTCATTTGAGCCCAAGTGGTGATTGGAGGTTCACCTCTTGCTTGTCGCCTTTCAAGGATTTGTTCCCACCATATGAGCACATAGTCTTGGAACTCAAGTGATGCCATAGCGATTTTCTTCTCTTCATCGTAGTTGTGCAAACGAAAGATTTTGTCGACCTTCAATGCCCATGAGAGGTACTCTTCGGGGTCATTGCTTCCATTGAACTTGGGCATGGTGAATTTGAGCTTTCCATATCGTTGCTCTTCATTGTGTTGTTGGCGATGGTGATGATGACGCCCTTGACGTGGATGGCAATCGCCTTCATGTTGCTCTTGGTGTGGAGGAAGTCCATGATCAACTTGCTCTTGTTGAACTTGAGGTTAAGGTGGAGCTTGACGAGCTTGTGGAGGGGCTTGAGGAACTTGACGTTGTGCATGGGGTTGGTAGTTCCTCTCTTGGATTTCTTCTCAAGGGCTTCCTCTTGATTGCGCCGTTCACGATTGCGGTTGGCGATGGATCGACTTGATTCTTGAAGGGCACGTTGCGCTTCAAGAGCTTGCGCTTCAGCGTTGTTGTTGAAGACGTTGAGCCTCGGCGCCTTGTTCGCCTTTGGTGTAGACGTGCTCGTTCTTCCTCTTGGCGCCGTAGTCGTTGTCGTTCTTGAGCTTGGGCAAAGCGGCTTGGTTTGATTGAGGACGAGGACTTGCTCATCGACTTGCTCTTGTGAATGCTTGTCATGTAGCAGGTTGCGAGATACATGACGGTCTTGACGCGCGGCTCATCGAAGAGTGTTCGATGACGGTGTACTTGAGTCGTAGAAGGTGTCGTCGGAGTGTCGACTCGAGCGGCTCCTTCTTGATGATGAAGAAGTGGAATGATGCCGGTTCCTCATCAAGGCATGGATCTCGTCCATTCTTGCATCATTCTCTTGCTTGTGAGCGTCGAACTTGTTGTCGAAGTAGTCTCTTGTACGTTGCTCGGAGAGTCGCAAGTCGGTGGCGAGGTTGATGAGGACATCAATACCATTGTTACACCCACAGCCCCTACTGCTACATATACTGGACCAATTACTAGAGCTCGCGCACGCCAATTAAATTATCAGGTACTTTCGTTTCTTGGTAATGATTCTAATGTTCATGAGAATATGATGCTGCCTAAATTGGATACATTTGTTTTGCTTACAAATGAAGGCC
>JAHIAM010001144.1:0-68279 GCA_021605205.1 Aegilops longissima | reverse complement strand
GCCATAGTAGTAGAAGTAATAGTTGGCGAGCAACCCCATGGAGACACGATGATGGAGATCATGATGATGGAGATCATGGTGTCATGCCGGTGACAAGATGATCTTGGAGCCCCAAGATGGAGATCAAAGGAGCTATATGATATTGGCCATATCATGTCACTATTATTTGATTGCATGTGATGTTTATCATGTTTTTGCATCTCGTTTACTTAGAATGACGGTAGTAAATAAGATGATCCTCATAATAATTTCAAGAAAGTGTTCCCTAATCGTGAGCCGCTATGCAGTTCGTTGTTTCAAGCACCACGTGATGATCGGGTGTGATAGATTCTAACGTTCACATACAACGGGTGTAAGACAGATTTACACATGCAAAACACTTAGGTTAACTTGACGAGCCTAGCATGTACAGACATGGCCTCGGAACACAAGAGACCGAAAGGTCGAACATGAGTTGTATGAAAGATACAATCAACATGGAGATGTTCACCGATGATGATTAGTCCGTCTCACGTGATGATCGGAGACAGCCTAGTCGACTCGGATCATGTAACACTTAGATGACTAGAGGGATGTCTAATCTGAGTGGGAGTTCATTAAATAATTTAATTAGATGAACTTAATTATCATGAACTTAGTCTAAAACCTTTACATAAATGTCTTGTAGATCAAATGGCCAACGCCATGTCAACATGAACTTCAACGCTCCTAGAGAAAACCAAGCTAAAAGATGATGGCAGCAACTATACGGACTGGGTCCGGAACCTGAGGATCATCCTCATAGCTGCCAAGAAAGCATATGTCCTAGAAGGACCGCTAGGTGAAGCACCCATCCCAGAGAACCAAGACGTTATGAATGCTTGGCAGTCACGCGTCGATGATTACTCCCTCGCTCAAGGCGGCATGCTTTATAGCTTAGAACCGGGCTCCAAAAGCGCTTTTGAGCAACACGGAGCATATGAAATGTTTGAGGAGCTGAAAATGGTTTTCCAAGCTCATGCCCGGTCAAGAGATATGAAGTTCCGACAAGTTCTATAGTTGTAAGATGGAGGAAAATAGTTCCACAAGGAGCACATACTCAAAATGTCCGGTTGTACAACCGCCGTCCCACTGGACATTAACCTCCTGACGAGGCGATCATTGACAGAATCCTTCGTCGCTTCCCACCGAGGTACAAGAGCTTTGTGATGAACTACAATATGCAGGGATGGTGAAAACTATTCCTGAAGTATTTTCAATGTCAAGTCAGCAGAGGTAGAAATCAAGAAGGAACATCAAGTGTTGATGGTCAATAAAACCACTAAGTTCAAGAAGGGCAAGGGTAAGAAGAACTTCAAGAAAGACGGCAAGGATGTTGTCGCCTGTAAGCCAGCTTGCCGGAAGAAGTCAAAGAATGGACCCAAGCCCGAGACTGAGTGCTTTATTGCAAAGGGAAGGGTCATCGAAGCGAACTGCCCCAAATACTTAGCGGACAAGAAGGCCGGCAACACTAAAGGTATATGTGATATACATGTAATTGATGTGTACCTTACCAAGGCTCGTAGTAGCTCCTAGGTATTTGATACCGTGCCGCTGCTCATATTTGTAACTCAAAGCAGAGCTGCGAATAAGCGGAGATCGGCGAAGACGAGGTGACGATGCGCGCCGAATGGTTCCAAGGTCGATGTGATCGCTGGCCGCACGCTACCTCTACATTTACCTACGGGATTAGTTTTAAACCTCAATAATTGTTATTTAGTGCCAAGTTTGAGCATGAGCATTGTATCTGGATCTCATTTAATACGAGATGGCTACTCATTTAAATCCGAGAACAATGGTTGTTCTATTTATATGAGAGATCTGTTTTATGGTCATGCTCCGATGGTCAATGGTTTATTCTTAATGAATCTCGAACGTGATGTTACACATATTCATAGTGTGAATACCAAAAGATGTAAACTTGATAACAATAGTCCCACATACTTGTGGAACTGCCGCCTTGGTCACATTGGTGTCAAGCGCATGAAGAAGCTCCATACTGATGGACTTTTAGAGTCTCTCGATTATGAATCATTTGGCACATGCTAACCATGCCTTATGGGCAAATGACCAAGACTCCGCTTCTCCGAACAATGGAGCGAGCAACCAACTTATTGGAAATCATACATACCGATGTAAAGCGGTCCAATGAGCGTTGAGGCTCGCGGAGGATATCGTTATGTTCTCACTCTCACTGATGACTTGAGTAGATATGGGTATGTCTACTTGATGAAACACAAGTCTTAGACCTTTGAAAAGTTCAAGGAATTTCAGAATGAGGTAGAGAATCAACGTGACCGAAAAATAAAGTTCTTACGATCAGATTGTGGAGGAGAATATTTAAGTCACAAATTTGGTACACACTTAAGGAAATGTGGAATCGTTTCACAACTCACGCCGCCTGGAACACCTTAGGGTAACGGTGTGTCCGAACGTCGTAATCGCACTCTATTGGATATGGTGCGATCTATGATGTCTCTTACTGATTTACCGCTATCATTTTGGGGATACGCCTAGAGACATCTACATTCACTTTAAATAGGGCACCATCTAAACCGCTGAGACGACACCGTATGAATTATGGTTTGGGAAGAAACCTAAGCTGTCGTTTCTAAAAGTTTGGGGATGCGATTCTTATGTCAAGAAACTTCAACCTGAAAAGCTCGAACCCAACTCGGAAAAATGCGTCTTCATAGGATACCCTAAGGAAACCATTGGGTATACCTTCTACCTTAGATTCGAAGACAAGATCGTTGATGCCAAGAACGGATCCTTTCTGGAAAAAGAGTTTCTCTCGAAAGGAGTAAGTAGGAGGAAAGTAGAACTCGATGAAGTACTTTTCTGAACCGAAAAGTAGTGCAGCTCACGAAAATGTTCCTGTGGTGCCTACACCGACTGGAGAGGAAACTAATGATGATGATCAAGGTACTTCGGATCAAGTTGTTTCTGAACTTCGTAGGTCCACAAGGACACGTTCCACACCATAGTGGTATGGCAACCCTGTCATGGAAATCATGTTGTTAGACAACGGTGAACCTTCGAACTATGATGAAGCGATGGCGGGCCCAGATTCCAACAAATGGCTTGAAGCCATGCAATCCGAGATAGGATCCATGTATGAAAACAAAGTATGGACTTTGGCAGACTTGCCCGATGATCGGCGAGCGATAGAAAACAAATGGATCTTTAAGAAGAAGACGGACACGGATGGTAATGTTACCATCTATAAAGCTCGATGAGGGAGTCCCGGATTAGGGGGTGTCCGGATAGCCGGACTACCATCATCAGCAACTATCATCACCGACTACTATCATCATCTACCGGACTCCAAGACTATGAAGATACAAGATTGAAGACTTCGCCGGTCCGGATGGGACTTTCCTTGGCGTGGAAGGCAAGCTTGGTGATACAGATATGTAGATTTCCTACCATTGTAACCGACTCTATGTAACCCTAGCCCTCCCCTGTCTATATAAACCGGATGGCTCTAGTCCGAGGACACAACATCAACAACCCTTACAATCATACCATAGGCTAGCTTCTAGGGTTTAGCCTCCTTGATCTCGTGGTAGATCCACTTTGTAAACATCCACAATATCAATATCAATCGAGCAGGACGAGGGTTTTACCTCCATCAAGAGGGCCCAACCTCGGGTAAACATCGTGTCCTCGCCTCCTGTTACCATCCGCCTAGACGCACAGTTCGGGACCCCTACCCGAGATCCGCCGGTTTTGACACCGACATTGGTGCTTTATTGAGAGTTCCTCTGTCGCCACCGATAGGCGGATGGCCTCTTCAATCGATAACGACGCAGCCCTGGTGAGACTTTTTCCCGGACAGATCTTCAGATTCGGCGCTTCAGACCGCGGGCCAACTCACTTGGCCATCCGAGCAGATCGAAGCTACGCCGCCGCCAGTCAGGTTTGAAGCCTAAACTTCACGGCCGATATCCGCGGGACTTGATCTTCGATGGATCTGAGCTGCAGCCGAAGCGTGCTGCTGTGCCACGATGGGCATGACTCTAACTCGCCACGGACAAAGACTTTGAGGTCAGACACGAATCCGCCCCGACCCATAGTCCGGAGCCGATCGCCGGATCGAGGACGGATGGCTGGACACCGCCGAGCTGCAACTTCTACGGCGATGGAGCCAACACTTATCTTGTCCCGAATAAACTCATGACTCGAGGTGCCGACTTTCTTCGCCGACCAACCTCCCGCTACCGCCAAATAATCCGATTACGCCGATCATGGAATTCACCGCTGCGGACATCTTTCAAACTCGCCTTCGGCGATATCATAAATTCACTAAAGCATCTCTCGCTATCCGAGAGCCCTGGCCGAATTCACGCCAGATGGTTGGGACGCGGACGACGAAGAAATTCAGAGCCCACCCACCATCCACTTCAGAGCCACCGCCGATTTATTTAACCGACGATTTCGACCACGACCAAGACATCGACGGTATGGACGACGATGCCGAGACTACAAGAACCAAAGGCTCACAGACACCGGAAGACCACCTCATCATACAACATATACATGGTGGACACCCAAAAGATGGGGACGGCGAGGAAGCAACGGAGGCCGATTCCTTAAAGAATAGCCCAAGCGCCGACGCCAACAAGGCGCCGCTTAAATACCACCACAAGAAGAATGGAGATTCCGCACAGAGATAATAACACCCCGTAAAGTGCCGAAGACAACTCCTCCAAAGACGATCCAAATAGCAGAGGAGGCGGTAGCAAGCCCTCACGAGAGGGCGGCAGATTTAAGAGGTCGAGGATGACAATTACTTACCTCCTCCGTAGACGAGGCAAGCCTCGGCGACGCATTTAATTCGCGTGCTCGAGGATCCCGCCGAACAAGAGCATTTCAGACGCAGCTAATGGCCACGACAAACAGCCTAAAGAAAAAGCAGCAAAGCCTTCAAGCTGATCAAGACCCATCGCCGACAGATGGACCGAGGTCCTCGCGTCAAGAGTATGAACTCGAACGCCTCCAAAAGTTACCCAAAACGCAAGTTTCTCCCCGATTAGAGGAGGAAGCGCATAAACCTGCATCACCAAGGCAATAATACGGCAGACCACCACCTCGTGGTCATGACGACAGAGGCGCAAGCCTCCACTAAAACCGCATTCTCATCGCCAAAAGCATGAAGCCACGGGGAACGCTACCGGACTTAAGTAGATATATTGAGGACAAGGCAAGACAATCCAGATCTATCTATGGATCACGTATGCGCCTAAGACCCACGATGAATATCGCCGCCACGGACACAACTACTCCGCCGGGCCAAGACAGCAGATAACGCCTTCGAAGCTACGCCGCGATATTGCTCAATACAGAGGCGCCAAGACACCCACTATGCTTCACCGACGAAGTATGGATCATCAAACCTCAAGGGTTTAAACCAGTTAATATCGAATCCACGATGGCACAACAGACCCCGCGGTTTGGATTGAGGATTATCTCCTCCATATACATATGGCCCGCGCGACGATCTTCACGCCATCAAATATCTCCGCCAAGCTCAAAGGACCAGCTCGGCATTGGCTTAACAGCCTGCCCGCAGAGTCAATTGATGTTGGAAGACCGAAGCCGCATTCTCGACAACTTCTGTGGCACGACGCAAGCGACCACCGACGCAGATGACATAAGCCACATAATCCAGCAGCCGCATTTAATCGCCAGCAATTCGACACGGTTCTAACAAAGAAAAATCAAATCGCCGACCGTCCGGATGCAGAGGCACTCGCTGCCTTCAAACATAACATCCGCGACGAGTGGCTGGCCCGCACCTAGGACAGAGAAGCCAAAATCCATGGCAGCCCTCACATCACTCATGACCCGCTTCAGGCGGGAGAGGATAGCTGGCTAGCTCGCAGCAACAACCTCAAAGAAAACGCCGGCAATGGATACCAAGGACCGCAATGGCAGGTTGCATCGAAAAAAAACAAACGCCGCATTAACGGCGACAAGAATGAGGATACGGCAGTCAATGCCGGATTCCGAGGCTCCAAGCCCGGCCAACGGAAGAAGCCATTCACAAGAACCACTCCGGCCCGGCCCAATTTGGACCGAATACTCGACCGCTTTTGTCAAATACATGGAACTCCCCGAAAGCCAGCTAACCACACCAACAGAGATTGTTGGGTATTCAAGCAGCAGCAAATTAATCGCCAAAACAGGACAAGGGGCTACACAATGATGACGAGGAAGAGACCCGCCGAACAACAGAGGACAAAAGGGATTCTCCTCAAGTTCGGACGGTAAACATGATATACGCAACGATATTCCCAAGAGGGAGCGGAAGCGCACTAAGGGATGTATACGCTGATGGAGCCACCGCCCAAAAATTCAACCCATGGTCCTCTTGCCCATCACTTTCGATCAAGAGACCATCCGACCAAGATCCACCATGGCGGATTCGCCGCATTGGTTTTAGACCCAATCGCTGATGGATTTCACTCACGAGTCCCGATGGACGGCGGCAAGAGCTCTAACCTGCTTTATCAAGATATAAAGCGCAAGATGGGCATAGACCCTTCAAGGATTAAACCTACAAAGACAACCTTCAAAGGCGCCATACCAGGTGTCGAGGCCAATTGTACAGCTCGCTACACCGAAGTGGTCTTCGATCCCTGATATTTTCCGGCGAGGAGTTAATCTTCGATATAGTCCCGCTCGCAGCTGCTATCACGCCTGTCGGACGAACCGCTGCTCGCAAAATTCAACGCGTGCCACATTATGCATACCTTAAGCTCAAGATGCCAGCCCTCGTGGAGTCATCACGGTCAATGGAAACACGGAGCGCCCTCCGAACGGAGGAACATACAGCGCTCGCGTAAGAAGTACAGAGCAGCCTTTAAGGCATTTTGAGTCCGCCGTTAAACGACCGGACACGCCAAACGCGCCAGAGCAATATTAACTAAGACCGCCTCGCACGCTCCGAGCATCGCCAGAGTAATGCGGCCTCAACCCCAGCCCTCACAAAATTGTAAGACAAACTCTCCGCATATAATTACGCCTTGAGATATCATGGGCATAGGGGAAAGGCACAACCACAACAGACTCCAGAGCGGTTCGACCACACCAGGGCCCTAAGTGTGTCGCTTTTTTTTTTTTTATTTTCTTTTTTATACAGAACTCGTCCGCGCTAACCTGCCAACTCATGATGCAACAGCCAGTGGAAGGACAAAGGCCGCATTTAACACTCGTGTGGTCTCCATCACGAGCATTAAATTTGTTAAATACAACATTCCGCTGCCTACCTCTGAGGGAGACGCCTTTAATTCGTCCAACTTTGCTTTCCGTGACTATTTGTATCATTCCGCACTCATAGCATATCTTCTCTAATAAAATGCAGCACCTTTTTGCCTATAATTACATTACCTATATATATATATATATATATATATATATATATATATATATATATATATATATATATATATGTTCATTTACAACATGTTGCATCCGCACATTTTGGTATGACCAAATACACCAGGGCTTATGTTCTCCGCATTATGGTGTGATAAAGTCCTAACACTTTCACAAGTGCGGCACCTCTAACTTATAGCATTATATGAATCGGTTCAATCATGTCTTGGGTCAATAGTTGGGTTTGCTCGCTCCCATGTTTGGCACCTTATGTTCCGCTCTATCGCTAAGGTAGCACCGAGAGAACCATCGCGATTATGCCTTGCTGAGCCGGGTTAACGCCAAAGGAGAAAGCTAAAACTGATCGTCATGATAAGGCGAGACTGGTCGCTGTTCGAGAGGTCCTTTCGGTCCTTAAAGACCTACGCCGCTCGAGCGAAGTTCCGGATAATGCCCGACGAAGGCGTGAGCGCCCAATTCGTCCTCCGAATACTAGGGGCTTCACCAAATTTATTATAGAATTCTATGGCTAAGGAGAGTGTTCAAGCACTATAAGTGCGGTTTTGTTCGTTGTGTTGAGCGCCTCAGATGGACCCAAAATGGGAACAAGAGTGCTCAAGTTTATCCTAACACCCCAAAGACTGTGGCATGGGGGCTGAAGCCGACGACTTGCCATCTCTCGATTTAATAAACGGCCGCATGTAAGGTAATACTTTAAATTAATGCTGCTGTTGAGCGATATGAACAAAGTTTTCAGCGATGTGATAACACATTGCGAAGTTTACTCAATAATTACATCCTCGGGCACTCATCCGCAATCTTATGGGCACCCTTCAGACAGTCTTATAGTACATTTCGGCGACGATATTCCTTGCCCGCCGGTGGCGCTGCTGATTAGCTTCTCCGCATCCAGCTTGCGCCATGCACTTTTGCGCTGGCAAGGGCCCGACGAGCACCTTCAATACAAAGCGAGCGCTTGATAACCTCCACCTGGGGCACGATCCACCAACCGTCAGACGAGGCCGGTAGCTCCTGTGCATGGCCTTCCAGCCACACCGACTACGAGGCTCTTCATGGCCTGCTCGCCGCTTTAGGAGCTCGACCACTGCTTCACCTGGTCGCTAGGGGCACTGATGGCCGCCTCAAGATATCGAGACCAAAGACCTTCTCCGCTGAGCTCCTCCTCGCTCGGTAGAATGCGGCGCATCGTACACGCCGAGGCAGATCTGCAAACGCCTCGAGAGCTCCGACCGTAAGTAACACGTAATTTACATTCACATGCTTGCTTTGCATGAAAAATGCCTTACCCGCCGCTATCTTCCTCATCAACTCAATCTCCTCAAGGGACTTATGGGCATCGGCCTTGGCTGTTTTACACTTTCGAGAGCCGAGGCAAGCTCGACTCTCGAAGTCTTGAGTCATGCCCAAACTCTCATGCTTTTCCATGAGAGCCCGGAGCTCTTGCTGAACCACCGCCACCCGCGCCTTTGCTTTTCTCGCCCGCCTGCCTGCGGGTCAGATTATGCTCAGTCATGACACGGCCTCCTTCGTGGTCGCCACCTCGCTCGTGGCCCCCGCAGCACTCCATGTTATCCTTGTTATTTTTGTTGCAACCTAAATCCTTTTCTCAGAAGGTACAAGTTCAAAGTGGTGCTACTCACCTTCTTTGTCCCGAGCTGCTTCTCGCGCGGCCGAGCTCTTGCTCGACCGCCGAGCCTCGCTTCAAAGCACCGACTCCGCAGCCAAGGCGGCAGAGGTCAAGCAGCAGCCCGCAACCCATATTGACATAATTTTTAGCAACCTCACAGATATCTTTTTTTTTCAGATCCTCATCCGCTTTTCTTCCCAACACCGAACCGAGCATCAGGGGCTACTGTCTATGCGGTATTACATTGCATATTTTAACTTCTTACCTCAAAGCCCGATAGAAGGCTATCGCAGCTTCGGTCACCCGCCTTGGCGAAGCTGCACCTTCAATCACCGCATTCATAATAGTGCGGTGTTCTCCTCGATGGAAGCGCCTGCAGCGCCCAACAAATTGCCCGGCACCTCCGGTTGATGGAAGCCGTATGCCACGGTCTTGCCCTTCATTCGGCAGGCCGGCCGACCCTAACCACCGCGGTTCTGTATGAAGTCCGGCGCAAAGTCCGGAGGACGCCTTGTGGCGCCCGAGCCTCCCCGATGGGTCCTTTCTGGGATCCCACCTCGGCCCCGGTGTCGCGAGGGTGGAGGCGCGGATGGAGTCTACATCCGACGGAGCTAACGACCCGCCGATGAAGCGGGAGATTATCACCGCCGACTACAGCAAAGCATGCGCATCGTAATGACACTATGTGACGCAGAAAAAGAAATTCTAAATCATTCAGAACCGGATACTTACGATCTCGCCGGATGCCCGCCCTTGAAGGCCATTCTTCCTCGCCAACGCTGATGTTGGCAGAGCTGTCCGGGAATAGTTCTTCCTCTTGACCCTTCGCCTCCCCCTGCTGGGGAAGCCTTCCTTCCTCTCTCCTCCTCCGAGAGAGTCCTCTTTCTCCTCCTCATTTTCGGGAGGAGTCCGCCTGAGTCGCCGGACACCTGAAAACGGAACTCTTTCGAGCACCCGTGGCCTCCTTCTTGGTTTTCTTCTCCGGCACCACGCGGTGTGCGGAACCAGCAGCCCCGCTAGACGGGCGCTTCATCGGATTTTCGCATAGGAGCCGGACAGATAATCTGCTCCTCCTTCCTCATCCAGTCCTGCCAAAGGAAAAGGGAAATTAAAACCCGCAGAGAGTCAAACTATGAAAAGCAAGTGTCCCGTAAGGGGTAGAATCACTTACCTCGCTGGCTTGGCGCCATGAGCGAAACCATGATCTTCGCCATGGATGCGGGGCTTCGCGCCTTGAACAACACCTCCAGCGCCTTCAGACATCGTGGTCAAGAGCCTGCTCAGCCCGGTGCTGTTCCGGATCGAACTCCCACAGATTGAATGCCCGCTTGGCATGGGAGAATCCGCGACGAGCATGACTTGGACCATGTTGACCAGCCCGAGCTTCTTCACCAGCTTTTGATACAGCTTGAGTCCCGCTGCCCTTCCAACTACCCCACAGAAGCCCTTCTTTCCGTGAGGTGAGCTGCGGGGGATACCAGATCTGAACTCGGGGCCGCCCATGTAGGGTCACGCTGCTCGGTGATATAGAACCACCCCGATTGCCACCCTTGACAGATTCCACGAAGGCCCTTCAACTAAAGGACGTTGGGCATCTTGCCCAACATGGCGCCCAAGACTCCGCTTGAGTGCCTTCACTACCTTCGCTTGACATTGAAGGTCTTGAGCCACGTCGGGTGGGCTGATGTAGAGGAAGGTTTCGCATACCCACGATAAACGCCGAGATGTTGAGGATGAAGTTCGCCAGATCATGGAAATCCAGCGTAGTAGAACATGAGCCCCTGACAAAGGGGTGAAGTGGAAATCCCAGTCCATGGAGGAAGTGGGGAAGGAAACGACCTCTCATGGGGCCTGGGTGGGGAGGAGCTGCCTCGTCAGCAGCCGGTGCGCTGATGTCGCTGGAGAGGTATCCGCGCCGCAGCTTTGGCGATGTGCTCGCCCCAACGGTGGAGGCCAACCATTTACCTCCCGCCCGACATGGTCGGAGAAGGTTGAGACGAGATGCGCGAACTTGGGCGCTGGAGCTCGAAAAGGGAGATGGATAAGCAAAGGAGGAAGAAGGCGAGGTGAGAAGGTGAATCTTATCCCTTATATGGGCGGGCGGTTCACGCGCCCCCACCGCCCGGTAAAACTCGCTATCTCCTGTTGCCACCATCAATGGCGCGCTGGGTTACCCACGCCCATATTGATGAGAATCCCGGATTAAGGGGAACACGACCGCTCGACAAGACGTACAAGGAAACCGCCGCTAAATGCGCCGAGGTGGTAAAGTAAAAACGATTTAAATAATGGCTTGGTAGTGGCGTGACGTCATGCCGAGAAAACGCCAGAGATTGAACTTGTGTATATATTATTCTCTACTGTGGAATGTGGAATTTATTTTGCGAGCCGACACTATCCCGGTGTTCACAATCTTCTATCATTCGAGGAGGAACCCGCCTTGCAATGCCAAGCAACATACGCTACCGGACTTATCGCCATTGAAGCCTGGTTCAGGGGCTACCGAGGAGTCCCGGATTAGGGGTGTACGGATAGCCGGACTACCATCATCACCGAACTATCATCACCGGACTATCATCATCGACCGACTCCAAGACTATGAAGATACAAGATTGAAGACTTCGCCTGTCCGGATGGGACTTTCCTTGGCGTGGAAGGCAAGCTTACGATACGGATATGTAGATTTCTACCATTGTAACCGACTCTATGTAACCCTAGCCCTCTCCGTGTCTATATAAACCGGATGGTTCTAGTCCGAGGACACAACATCAACAACCCTTACAATCATACCATAGGCTAGCTTCTAGGGTTTAGCCTCCTTGATCTCGTGGTAGATCCACTCTTGTAAACATCCACAATATCAATATCAATCGAGCAGGACGAGGGTTTTACCTCCATCAAGAGGGCCCAACCTGGGTAAAACATCGTGTCCTCGCCTCCTGTTACCATCCGCCTAGACGCACAGCTCGGGACCCCTACCCGAGATCCGCCGGTTTTGACATCGACACTGACTTGTCGCTAAGGGTTATCGGCAAGTTCAAGGGGTTGACTACGATGAGACTTTCTCTCCGTGAGCGGCTGAAGTCCGTCTCAATCATGTTAGCCATTGCCGATACTATGATTATGAGATATGGCAAATGGACGCCAAAACGGCATTCCTTAACGACTATCTTAAGGAAGAACTATATATGATGCAGCCGAAGGTTTTGTCGAATTCTAAGAATGCTAATAAGGTATGCAAGTCTGCCGATCCATTTATGGGCTGGTGCAAGCATCTCGAGTTAGAACATTCGCTTGATGAGATGATCAAAGCGCTTGGGTTTATGCGACTTATGGAGAAGCCCGCTACATAAGAAAGTGAGTGGGAGCTCAGAGCATTTCTCATATTATATGTAGATGACATACTTTTGATGGGAAATGATATAGAACTTTGGACAGCATTAAGGCCTACTTGAATAAGAGTTTTCAATGAAGGACCTTGGAGAAGTTGTTATATATTAGGCATCAAGATCTATAGAGATAGATCAAGACGCCTCATAGGTCTTTCACAAAGCACATACCTTGATAAGATATTGAAGAAGTTCAATATGGATCAGTCCAAGAAAGGGTTCTTTCCTCAGATTGCAAGGTGTGAAATTGAGCTCGCTCAATGTCCCACCACGCATGTAAGATATAGAAGAGATGAGTGTCATCCCCATGCCTCAGCCATAGGGTCTATTATGTATGCCATGCTGTGTACTGCACTGATGTAAACCTTGCCGTAAGTTTGGTAGGAAGGTACCAAAGTAATCCCGCAAGGAACACCGGACAGCGGTCAAGAATATCCTAAAGTACCAAAAGGACTAAGGACATGTTTCTGTTTATGGAGGTGACGAAGAGCTCGTCAGAAGGGTTACGCCGACGCTTAGCTTCGACACAGATCCGATGACTCTAAGTCACAAACCGGATACGTATATGTTGAATGGTGGAGCAAGAGCTGGTGCAAATGCAAGGAGAGTCGTATGGATCTACATGTGAAGCGGAGTACATGGCAGCCTCGGAGGCAGCGATGAAGCAATTTGGGTGAAGGAGTTCATCACCGACCTAGAGTCATACCCAATGCGCTCGGGCCGATCAAACTCTTCTCAGGACAACACCGAGCTATTGCACTTGCCAAGGAGCCCAGGTTTCACAAGAAGACCACGACATCAAGCGCCGCACTGGGGCTCAAGATGGAGACATAGAAATTTACAAAGTGCATACGGATCTGAATGTAGAAGATCCTTGACTAAACCTCTTCCATGAAAGCAAAACATGATCAACACCGTAACTCTATGGGTGTTCGATTCATCACAATGTAACTAGATTATTGACTCTAGTGCAAGTGGGAGATCGTTGGAAATATGCCCTAGAGGCAATAATAAAAGGATTATTATTATATTTCCTTGTTCATGATAATTGTCTTTATTCATGCAATAATTGTATTATCCGAAATCGTAATACACGTGTGAATACATAGACCACAACATGTCCCTAGTGAGCCTCCAGTTGACTAGCTCGTTGATCAACATATAGTCATGGTTTATCGACTATGGACATTGGATGTCATTGATAATGAGATCACATCATTAGGAGAATGATGTGATGGACAAGACCCAATCCTAAGCATAGCACAAGATCGTGCGCTTCGCTTGCTAAGAGCTTTTCCAATGTCAAGTATCTTTCCTTAGACCATGAGATCGTAACTCCTAATATCGAGGAGTGCTTTGGTATACCAAACGCCACAACGAATCGGATGACGTTAAAGGTATACTACGGTATATCCGAAAGTGTCTGCTGGTTGACACGATCAAGACCGGATTTGTCACTCGTATGACGGAGAGGTATCTCGGCCCACTCGTAATGCATCATCATAATGAGCTCAAAGTGACCAAGTGTTTCATCACGGATCATGCATTACTAAGACGAGTAAAGTGACTTGCCAGAACGAGATTGAACGAGGTATTGTGATATGGACGATCAAATCTCGCAAGTAACATACCGATTGACAAAGGGAATTGTATACGGGTTGCTTGAATCATCGACATCGTGGTTCATCCGATGAGATCATCAAGGAGCATGTGGGAGCCAACATGGGTATCCAGATCCCGCTGTTGGTTATTGGCCGAGAGTCGCCTGGTCATGTTCACGTGTCTCCTAACCCGTAGGGTCTACACACTTAAGGTTCGTGACGCTTAGGGTTGTAGAGATATGAGTATGCAGAACCCAAAAGTTGTTCTGAGTCCTGATGAGATCCCTGACGCCACGAGGAGTTCCTGAATGGTCCAGAGGTAAAGAATTATATATGGGAAGTCAAGTTTCGCCATCGGAAGGTTTCGGGTCACTAGATTGTACCGACCACCGGAAGGGTCCCGTGGGGCCACCTATCCTGAGAGGGCCCCATGGGCTGAAGTGGAGGGGAACCAGCCCCGGTGGGCTGGTGCGCCTCCCTGGCTCCTCGCGCCTAGGGTTGGGAACCCTAGGAGGGGCGCCCACTTGCCTTGGGGGCACTCCACCCCGCCGCCGCCTTGGGAGGTCCCATCTCAGGCCGGGCGCCTTTGGGGGCCTATATAAAGAGGGGAGGGAGGGCAGCCGCACCCATGCCCCGGCACCTCCTCTCCCACTCCAACACCTCCTCCTCCTCCGAGAGCTTGGCGGCCCCCGCCGATCCTCACCGATCCACCACCACGCTGTCGGTCAGCCGATTCCATCAACCTCTCCTTCCCTTGCCGGATCAAGAAGGAGGAGACGCTTTCCCAACCGTGACGTGTGTTGAACGCGGAGGTGCCGTCTGCTCGCACTCGGTCATCGGTGATTTGGATCACGACGAGTACGACTCCTCAACCCCGCTTCTTCTTGCCGCCATGATCTACAAGGGTATGTAGATGCACTCTCTCTCTCGCTAGATGAACTCATAGATTGATCTTGGTGAACGAGAATTTTTTTTATTTTATGCAACGCTCCCAACAATGACACCGTATGAATTATGGTTTGAAAGAAACCTGTTGTTGTTTCGAAAGTTTGGGGATGCGATGCTTATGTCAAGAAACATCAACCTCGAAAAGCTCGAACCCAAGTCGAAAAAATCCGCCTTCATAGGATACCCTAAGGAAACTATTGGGTATACCTTCTACCTCAGATCCAAGGCAAGATCTTTGTTGTTAAGAATGGATCCTTTCTAGAGAAAGAGTTTATCTCGAAAGAAGTAAGTGGAGGAAAGTAGAACTTGATGAGGTACTACCTCTTGAACCGGAAAGTAGCGCAGCTCAGAAGATGTTTCGTGGTGCCTCGACCGACTAGAGAGGAAGTTAATGATGCCGATCATGAAACTTCGGATCAAGGTGCATGAACTTCAGAGGGTCCACAAGGACACGCTCCGCACTGTGAGTGGTACAACAACCCTATCCTCGGAAATCATGTTGTTAGACAACAAAGGAACCTTCGAACTATGAAGAAGCGATGGCGGCCCAGATTCCAACAAATGGCTTGAAGCCATGAAACCGAGATAGGATCCATGTATGAAAAGAAGTATGGATTCTTGACAAACTTGTTCATGATCGGCAAGCCATAGGGAATAAATGGATCTTTAAGAAGAAGACCGACGCGATGGTAATGTGACCATCTATAAGGCTCGCTTGTCGCTAAGGGTTATCGGCAAGTTCAAGGGGTTGACTACGATGAGACCTTCTCACCAGAGCGGTCAAGTCCGCCTAATCATAAAGTTAGCAATTGCCATATTCTATGATTATGAGATATGGCAAATGGACGTTGAGGGAGTCCCGGATTAGGGGTATCCGGACAGTCGGACTATATACTTTGGCTGGACTGTTGGACTATGAAGATACAAGATTGAAGACTTCACCCCGTGTCCGGACTCTCCTTTGCGTGGAAGGCAAGCTTGGATATTTGGATATGTAGATTTCTTCTCTCAGAATCGACTCGGTAACCCTAGCCCCTTGGTTGTCTATATAAAACGGAGGGTTTAGTCCGTAGGAAAACAACAATCATAATCATAGGCTAGCTTCTAGGGTTTAGCCTCAACGATCTCGTGGTAGATCAAATCTTGTAATACTCATATCATCAAGATCAATCAAGTAGGAAGTAGGGTATTACCTCCGTCGAGAGGGCTCGTACCTGGGTAAAACATCGTGTCCCCTGCCTCCTGTTACCATTAGCCTTAGACGCACAGTTCGGGACCCCCTACGCGAGATCCACCGGTTTTGAGACCGGTATTGGTGCTTTCATTGAGAGTTCCACTGTGCCGTCCCGATAAGGCTTGATGGCTCGACTCGTTGTCAAGGACAACATCACCTCCGGAGGATCCCTGGCTGTAGGCCAAACTTTCCGGCTTGGCAGTTTCATCATGACCGCCTGTTCGGCCGCCGCGCCGACGATGACTTCTCAGGTCATCAAAAACAGCCTCCACGTCAGCCTGGAATTCACCGAGCAGATGGATCCAATGGAGCTCTCCTCCCTAACGATCTCTTGGATTGCACCGCTGCCTTGCGAGTTGCTACGGACTATGATCGGATTGGGCTTAAACCTGACCTAAGGGAGATTAACTCTCCGCCGATCACCCATCAGATAGCAGTGGTGGAGGAGCAAACAACAATTCTTCCTCTATTTTGAGGATCTAACTATGTCCGATTCCTGAGATCTCCGAGCCGGATACCCGCTTCACGGAGGACATGGCCCAGTTCAACTTCAAATCAGGCAACAAGCCACAAATATTGGGCAACATCACGGAGCCCGAGCTGACAAGCTCGGAAGCTCCTTTGCCCCTGGGTCTCAGATTGGGTCAGGATGTGGACTTAAGTCTACCCACCCACCCAGACACAAGTGATCTTTCCCACATTAGACAAGAGCCCCAAGAGACAGTACACCACTTCTGGGCCAGATTCCTCCTTGTAATGAGCAAGGTTAAGGACTGTCATGAGGAAGACGCAATCTTATTCTTTTGCAAAAATTGCACGGACAAGGGAATTATCAACGCCATAAGTCGCCGTGACATAGCACACTTTGTCGACCAAGCGCCATAGTACGTATATCACATGATGGAAAGCGCCTGGAAGACCCAAACAAAATTCTGGGATCCTCCGGCCCTAACTAAACCATTCGTCCGAACTAAAAGGGTGCGCTCTCGCAAGTCACCCAACCCAATTACAAAGAAGCCAAAGCCCGCAACAGGGCATGGAACCGTACAGGAGGGATGGCTCAATAGGCCATGCAAAATTCACAACACACCGAACACCTTACCAACACACAACCTTAGAGCATGTTGGATACTCCGGCAGGTGGCCAAGAGCGGTGAGGACCTTCTCATCGACAATACTGCAGAGCACCATCCCGCAGAAAATAACAATACAATACTGACCGTCTTCGAGACTTTCGCCTCAAACAACAGGCGCAAGAGAGCACTCCGCAGCCTCGCCGAAGTCTGCCATGTCGCGGTAGTAAACCCGTGGAACGATACAGCCATAACCTTCAATGCTAGCAACGAACCTCAATTCCGAACAGTCCGAGCACCAGCCGCTTTGGTCCTTAGTCCAATTGTGGACGGCTTCCGGCTTACTAAAGTGCTCGTGAACGGCGGCAGTGGATTAAACCTCATCTACGAGGAAACTCTTAACAAAATGGAAATATATAAGAGCCGCATTGAAGCAAGCAGCACGACCTTCAGAGGAATCATCCCTAGTCGGGAGGCACGATGCGTGGGAAAAATCACATCGATGTGGTATTCGCACCGGAGAATTATAGGTCTCAAGAAATCACATTCCAAGTGGCCCTGCTTAGCAAGGGATACCATGCCCTTTAGGGCGGATGCATTCACAAGCTTCCAAGCTATACCCCATTACGTACATGAAGCTCAAGATGCCGGGCCCAATGGAATCACTTAGCCAAGGATCCGCATATAGCACTCGCTACCAAAATAAAACCGCCAGACTAGCCCCGAGGCATTATCCGCCCTCGCGTCAAGAGTTAATCAAGCGCTAGCCCGCAAGGGACAGGGACGACGGATACTCGACAAACGACCCAAGTCCACCTCTTTTAAACCAGCAGACGAAATATTCAAATTCTAGGTCCACCCAACGGACCCTACAAAAACAGCGTCAATTGGGGCATAGCTGAACCCCACAATAGACGCCGCACTACAAGAGTTCTTGCGCGAAAATTGGGACATTTTCGCCTGGCATCCTTCAGACATGCCAAGTATCCCACGCAGGCTGGCCGAACACAGCATAAACATACTAAAAGGATACAAGCCGGTCAAGCAGACTCTTCGGCGATTTTCAGAGCCCAAGCGACAAGCCATGGGAGAAGAGCTAGCCAAGCTACTTGAAGCCAGATTCATCAGAGAAATAGAACATTCGGACTGGCTAGCAAACCTGGTGATGGTACCAAAGAAGGACAAATCCTGACGCCTATGCGTCGATTTCAAAGACCTTAATAAGGCTTGCCCTAAGGAGCCCTTCCCCCTCCCCCGCATCGATCAAATTATCGACACTACCGCAGGACACGATTCATTGTGTTTCCTCGACGCATACTCCGGATACCATCAAATCAAGATGGCGGAGTCCGATCAAGCCGCAATGGCATTTATCACTCCATACGGCCCCTTCTGTTTTAACACCATGCCTTTCGGTCTCAAAAGCGCCGGTGCAACCTATCAACGCATGATTCAGACATGCCTGGAAACACAAATCGGCAAAACAGTGGAGGCTTACATAGACGATGTGGTCATCAAAACCATACACGTTGAATCATTAATAGACAACTTGAGGCTTACGTTCGACAATCTCCGAACATACGACATCAAGCTCAACCCGGAAAAATGCGCTTTCAGCGCATCGCCGAAAACTCTTGGGATTTATTGTTCTAATAGAGGAATCAAAGCAAACCCGCTAAAACTGAAGTTTCGCCACAGCTTGGCTACCCCAACAGACCTCAAGAAAATCCAGAAACTAACTGGATGCGTGGCTGCCCTGAGCCGCTTCATCTCCCGATTAGGAGAAAAGGCGCTACCTCTTTACCGCCTTCTTCGACGCACCGAACATTTCGAGTGGACAGATGCGACTACGGCTGGGCTGGAGGAAATAAAAGCCCTCTTGGCCACCAATCCAATTCTGGCAGCGCCAAATGTCGGCGAACACATGCTGCTATATATCGCTGCAACACACCAGGTTGTAAGCGCAGGTTCGCTGTTGAACGAGAGATGATGGACATAAATTCCCACCACAAAAGCCGGTATATCGAGTATCCACCGCCCTCACTCCATGCAAGTCGCGTACCCACATTATCAAAAGATAGCATACGCGTCTTCATGGCATCCCGAAAACTACGACACTACTTTCAAGAGTGTTCAATCACGGTGGCCTCCGAAGTACCACTCAATGACATAATAAATAACCGCGATGCCATGGGCCGGATTGCTAAATGGGCTATCGAGCCCTCCCGCTCAAATAACATACGCACCACGCCGAGCCATTAAGTCATAAGCACTGCTGACTTCACGCCGAATGGACAGGTTTAACTCCCTAAAGAGTACGGCGCAGATCCAATTGGATCATGCACTTTGACGGCTCTAAGATGCTAGCTGGTCTAGGGGCTGGCGTCGTCCTGACGTCCCCCACCGGAGATACAATCCAATACATACTCCAAATACTTTACACAGATTCCAACAATGCAGCCGAGTATGAGGCATTGTTGCACGGTCTTCGGATGGCAGTCTCCATGGGCATTCAACGCCTGGAAGTACGTGGGGATTAAAATCTCGCAATATCTCAAATAAATGGATACTTTGACGCCAAGGACCCAAAATGGCGGCTCACCGCAATGCCGCTTCAAAATGCCACCGGTTCGAGGGCTCCAATTCCAAAGATGTGGTTCGAGAAAACAATCAAGCGGGCGGATATCGCTGTTCGTGATCGGTGCTAAACGCGATCCCGCCCCACCTAATATTTTCTTGAAAGGCTGTTCGCCATCCGTGGTAAGGGAAGGAGACCGACATTACCAGTCCGGATCCGATACAACCCCAGATCCTCGAACAACCGACGAATCGGAGGCTCCGCCACCAAATCACACCTTCGCCCACGTGATTATGGCGGTCATCGCCTGGATGTAACCCTTCCTAGCCTACTTAAATAGGCAGGAACTCCCAAGGACCAAAATGAGGCATGTTGCATTGTGTGGCGCCTAAAGCCTACAAAGTCCACGAGGGAGAGCTTTATAATAGGGTGCACCGAGTGCTCCAAAGGTGCATCTCCAAGAGGAAGGGTGGCAGCTTTGTCGAATTCACGCCTGACTCGGGCGGTCACCACGCCGCAGCCCGGGCGCCAGAAGCAAGGTCTTCCAGACAGGTTTCACTGCCTACAGCCCGGCAGACGACAGACTCGCCCAACATTGCGCTTGCTGCAGCTTTTTGCAAATCAAAGCCATATGCCACCTACCGCCTCCAAACAATCCCCATAACTTGGCCCTTTATGTCCTGGGGGCTCGATATGGTTGGACCCCTTAAAGGAGGAAGCCATAAGAAGAAATACTTGTTGGTCATGGTAGACAAATTCACCAAATGGATAGAAGCCAAACCAGTTAAAACGGCCGAATCCGGACCAGTGATAGACTTTATATCTGAAGGAATTATGCCCTAGAGGCAATAATAAAGTTATTATTTATTTCCTTATATCATGATAAATGTTTATTATTCATGCTAGAGTTGTATTAACCGGAAACATAATACTTGTGTGAATACATAGACAAACAGAGTGTCACTAGTATGCCTCTACTTGACTAGCTCGTTGATCAAAGATGGTTATGTTTCCTAGCCATAGACATGGGTTTTCATTTGATTAACGGGATCACATCATTAGGAGAATGATGTGATTGAATTGACCCATTCCGTTAGCTTAGCACTCAATCGTTTAGTATGTTGCTATTGCTTTCTTCATGACTTACACATGTTCCTATGACTATGAGACTATGCAACTCCTGCTTACTGTGAGGAACACTTTATGTGCTACCAAATGTCTCAACGAATCGGGTGATTATAAAGGTGTTTCTACAGTGTCTCCAAGGTACTTGTTGGGTTGGCGATTTCGAGATTAGGATTTGTCACTCCGATTGTCGGAGAGGTATCTCGGGACCACTTGGTAATGCACATCACTTAAGCCTTGCAAGCATTGCAACAAATGAGTTAGTTATGGATGATGTATTAAGGAACGAGTAAAGAGATTTGCCGGTAACGAGATTGAACTAGGTATTGAGATACCGACGGTCTAATCTCTGCAAGTAACATACCGACGACAAAGGGAACAACGATGTTGTTATGCGGTCCTGACCGATAATGATCTTCGAGAATATGTGGGAACCAATATGTTGTCTCGGCCATGTTCACATAGTTCTCGAACCCGTAGGGTCCGTGACGCTTAAAGTTTCGGCGATGCTTATATTATGAGTTTATATGTTTTGACGTACCGAAGGTTGTTCGGAGTCCCGGATGTGATCACGGACATGACGAGGTGTCTCGAAATGGTCGAGACATGAAGATTGATATATTGGAAGCCTATATTTGTGCCACATCCCTAGCTTCTGGTGCTGCCTAGTGTTTGCATCTTGCTAGCATCATGTTTAACTTTCATGGAAATTTGAAATGGGGATGTTCAAACCCTAGCACCAAATGGAATTCAAATAGGTTCAACCTAAAAATATTTTTAGTGAATCCAAATGGCTTTCAAAAATGTTCATCATTTCTGGAAAATGCTAGATCCATAACCAGAGGTGTTGCACATTCTTCCATGACATATTTGGTCACCAATTAAATCATATGTACTTTGCATTTGGGCATTTAAATGCTAGTAACTATTTTAAATGCTCAAATAATTCTGAACTTAAGTGTGGGCTATTAGGAATAATCCCAACAGAGCCCACAATTATTTGCAGGATTTTTGGAAACGTTTATTATTTTTAATAAAGCCATCAAGTTGCAGAAGAAATAGAAAAGAGAAATAAAAATAGGAAAGATCAGAGGCTCACCTGAACTTACCCGCCGCCCACTGGTAGCCCACCCGCTGGCCCAGCCCAAAGAGCCCTTCTTCCTCTGTTGCCTTCCTCCTTGCCAGAGGACGAGCTGGCTGCAGCGCCGCAAGCACGCGCCTGCCACCTCCACCTCGCTCGCCAAGGCCCCCGACGCCTAGACACCTCCAACAACGCCACACACCCCTCGACCGCTTCTCACTCTCTCCCGTGGCGATTTTCCTCTCTCGCATCTCTCCTCCTTCGTTTTCCACTGAGCCGCTGCCGCTGCTCGCCATAGCCGCAGCCACCGCCTCGCCTCCGACATGCCTAGGAGCTCCGCCACATCGCCCCGACCTCTCCGCCAAGTCAAGCAAGCCGACGCACTGCAGCACCGCTTGCCGCCGTTTTCAACTCGACCGCGGAGATCCTCTCGCCGCTTCGCCGCCCGGTGCTTCCTCGAGCACGCCGAGGCCACCTCTCCAACCGCTATGAGCTCACGGACCGATTCCTCCTCCCATGCTCGTGTTTCAGTTCTAGCTCCGCTTCCCACATCCGCCAAACTTGCCGCCACCAATGTCGCCGCTGCCGTTACGGTGGGCCAACGCCAGATGAGCACCATGTCGAAGTTCCTCGCTGCCCCATAGCCTTCGCCTGCGTTTTCGCTTGTTTCTAAATCGAGCTGCAGCCCTGCGTCTCGTGATAGCCCGACCTCCGCCGCCACGAGCTCGACCATGCGAGCTCGCCCACCCCAGCTCCTACCTCTTGGCCTAACAGACGCATGAGCCCCAGCCACGATAGGATCAAACCGCGGTCGATTTGGTCGACCGTGGGTGATTTCCGGCCTCCGCCGCCTCTCGCTGCTGTCGGCGACGAGCCGTGGACCAGGTCCAGCTGGTTTGACCTCGCTTGACCGGGTTTGACTTTCCCGACTCCATCGACGCAGGGCCAGGCCCCGCTAATTGCGATAGATTAATTAGCGCAATTAACTTAGTTAGTTAGGTAAGCCATCGACATGTGGGCCTGTGCCTTAGCTAAACTAGATTAGGTTCAGCTTTAATTTTAATTAACCCTATTGGTTAATCAGGTCACCGACGTAGGGACCCCACACGCCAGTTTGACTCGACCGGTCATTGACCAGCTAACGCCATAGTGACGAGTGTCGACGCTTATAACCTTTTCTCGATTTAAATTAAATCGTAAAATCCGTAAAATAGTATAAACTTCAATAATTCATATAAATTCAACCGTAACTCCAAATGAGATAAATTATATATGAAAATGATCGAAAAATTCAATCTATCCATCTGTATCATTTGCATGCATGTTAGAACAACTTATGGCTACTGTCCAGGAAAATGAAATGAATGGCATGTAATAATCACATATGGAGTTTGAATTTGAATCTTGATTCAAACCAACTCCATTTAATCTGGTTTTAGTTGCATCAGCTCAAATCACAAGCATATTGCCATGTCATGAGCATGCATCATATTGTGCATTGCATTGATTGTGTTTCCTTCTGTGTTGCCGGTATTTGTCCCCCCCTCAGTAGACGTTGTTCCGACGATGAGTTCGATGACACCGATGAAGAACTATAATATCTTCGTATGCTGCAAGCAAAACCCCTTGTTCATTCCGATATAATCCCACTCTCTCGCCTCCCGCTTATTTTATCGCATTAGGACAACAACGACTCATGTGTTACTTGCTGCGTAGCTGAACCCTTTATCCTCTCGTGATGACCTCGTCATTCCACAAGAATTAGATGAAACCCACTAGCATGAGTAGGAGTTGTTTGAGCCCTGATGTGCCTACTCATTCATGCTTGTTTGTCATGCCTGCTATTGCTTAGAGTTGTGTCAGTCCGATTCATCGGGAATGAATTGGAAAGTGGTGAACATGTCCCACTGTGTGAGCTAAGTATGTGAACACGATTTGGTAAAGGTAGCGTGAGAGGCCATGTAGGAGTACATGGTGGGTTGTCTCATTGCAGCCGCCCTCGTGAACTGAGTTCTGTGTTTGTGATCCATGAACAGCCATTACCACACATTGGGTTCCTAGAACTCAATTCCTCTCGACTTATTAATCAACTTGATCTCTGGCCCAGAGTTGCAACTAGTTTCTGTAGTGTTAGTAGTCTACCAAGTGGCACCCTGCATGTGGGCTTGGGACAGACTAGGCACCATGGCACGTGTACCAAGCGAGATCCACCTGCCGAGGTGGGCTTGGGAACCCTGCACACATCGCTTGGGGCCGTGGAGCGACACCTCGCCGGATCTCCTCATGGATGGAACCCGAATAGGCGATAAACCCGACGAGAGACTTGTGTGGTTAGTCGTCGTGGCCGACTCCTCGCCTGGCTTCCGCTTGAAGGTTGCCGAGGTACATGACGGTACATGTATGTATAAGTGGCGTAGAGCGTGGTGAAGAAGTACACCCTCGCAGGGTTATCATTATCTATTCAATAGCCCGATTCCTCGGATATGGAAACTTGGACCCTTTGCATAGTTCATAGACAAGTGAAAGTGGATACTCTAAAACTCGCAAGATAGCGTGAGTGCTATGGATGGCTTTCAGAGGTAGACGGAGCGGATCCATAGTGGTGTATTGGTATGGTGAATATGTGGACTCGTAGCGCCACCCCAAAAGAGTTACTTGCAAATGAGTTCAGATAGCCACCGAGTCAAAGCTGGCTTGTCGCACCAAACTCCACCACCCCTTTGTTGATAATGTTGCATGTGTAGCTAGTTCTGATAAGTCTTGTTGAGTACAATTGTACTCACGCTTGCCTATTTTATGTTTGGAGAGATACTTCAGTCTCGCTTAGTAGTTCCGCTGGACTTCGACGCTTAGCTTGTTACCTCAGCACGATCTTGTGCCCTCGGGCAGATCTAGTAGATAGTCGCTTCTAAGTCTTTTTCATTTGTAGATGTCTCGTACTCGTACATATTAAGCTTCCGCTTGTGCTTTGTCTTGTATGTTTCGAGTGTTGGGTCATGAGACCCATGTTTGTAATATCTCGCCCTGAGCCTAATGAATAAATATTTGAGTCGAGAGTTATGTTGTGATGCCATGTTGTATTTACACATATTGAGCATATTGTGTGTATGTTTGAAATGCTTGGTATGTGGGATCCGACAATCTAGTTGTTTATCCTTGGCAGCCTCTCATATGGGGAAATGTAGTCTAGTGCTTCCCGAGCGATAGTAGTCCGCCATAGCCTCGGTTCACCAAGTCCTCGCTAGCCCAAAGACTACCGCCCGACACTTGACTGTTCGGCATGTGTTTCACTTCGCTCGTGGTTCTGTCCCTTCGGGAAATGTCACGCGTGACATCCGAGTCCTGCTTAGCCTGCTACAGCCCGGTTACCAGAGTCCCGTTAGCCCAAAGGTTACAGCCCGATTCACACGCTCGAATCGACATGCTCGATGTGATTCATGTATGCCTATCCCCATGGGTTAGTGCCGCTTGGGTTCACGACCAGCCATGTCGGCCCGGTTCTTCGTCATATGGATGCTAGCGACACTATCATATACGTGAGCCAAAAGGCTAAACGGTCCCGGCCATGGTAAGGCGACACCTGGGAATACCGCATGGCGAGGCCGCAAAGTGATATGAGGTGTTACCGCTAGATCGATGTGACTTGGAATCGGGTCCCGATAGCTGCTGGTATCGAGCCCGATCGCTCAGAGGATTACCAAGCCAAACCGGTCGGGTTGTGTCTAGAAATGCTTTAGTTATGTAAGGGAATTTATTGTGAAGGAACGAAGGCTCTTTTTACTCCTTATACCTCATGGCCTTCTCGATCCGAGTCAACCTCTTCTTTTCTACGGGATTAAGAATTAGGCCTTCTCATCTATCTATCGTGATGAGGTGTTACTAATCCATAGACTTTAAGATTGTTGGTTTTACGCCCCAGCTCAGCTTTCTACTATTTCCGATGTTCATAGTTGGTCTCAAAACCCCGATATTGTGATGTTGAGTGGTTATGCCACCATTTTGCAGTGATGTCTCAAATCATTTTGAGCATTTACACCGTATGCTGTCCGAGTCATCCTGTGTCTCTAAATAGTCCGATGCATTTGCAAATCCTTCTCTCCATTTCTAATGTTCATCCGGGCCGATTAATCATTATTAAATTAGTATGTTGAGGTACTCCGCTGCCTCAACATATATGTTGGAGTTTTTATTATGACCTAGGTGTTTTAGGAGTCACCTAGTAATCTAGCCATGTTTTGTGTTCCCAAAGGTGAAGATTCTCGCCATTATTCTCAAACCATCCTGTGATGCCATTTAGTAGTAGGTATTCTATTCTCGGTTCTTGAACCCAGATTCACCCTACTTACTTCATGTTGATAGTAATTGCTAGCTCCCTTAGGTTATTAGTAACCTTTGCATTAGTCCTCGAGGTCCGTGGTATTTCTTTCTTTCAATGCCATGAACCAATAAGGCGAAGTCTTTGAATTAAAGATCACAACTGTGGTGCTCTTGAGGGTACTCCATTCTATATTGTGACTCGCCAGTTCTACCTTCTCTCGCATGGATTATCCTAAGAAATGTTGAGCTTTGCTCGACATACTAATCTATGCATCCACAACTCAGAAAATTATATGTTCCTTTGAGTTGCTCTCTTTAGTTGTATCCCGACCATCCTCTATCATTTGATAACCAAGAGTATGGGTGCATTTGTGTTCATCGATGCCCTGTTATTCTTGTGGTCCGTCAAGCCATTCTATCCCGGAATGACTAGGAGAAACAAACTCCAGTACCTCATCCATTTCTAGGATTGGGTCAAAGTAGTTGTATTCCGCAGATCAAATGCAATCAAGCTTTTGTTCTGTTCTACCCTGAAGTATTACCCACTTTATGTCATGAATGTCATGAGAATTGCACCATTCTATGAACTCTTGATGCAGTGATACTTCTCACCATCCTTATTCATTCCTCGTCCCCGTGTTATTGTAACCGAATGCCGATAAGTGAACCATGATGTGTGGAATCATTACTCCTAGCAACCTTGTTGCTTGGTAGTTAAAGGACAATAATTTCATTCTTAGCGTGTTGGTTATTGAATCATCATTCTAAGATAGATCGTGCCACCTAGTCCTTATTTCGTGCACTTTTTGATCAATGAGTTAGGATTATATCAATCCTTGCTTTTGATCATATCGCCTTGCCCTGAAAAGCAAGATTGTTCTCGAGCTTAGTAATATATCGGTGGTTCGTGATATTCCAATATCTTCTGAAGTATCACCAGTTGTCACCGACCGCTATGTTGAGTCCGTGATCAAATTGGTTTTCTTGTAAACCACCCTTTCTCCAGGAATCTGTGTTGGATACCCTGAGCTAGTTGGTTAAGCTAAACAACAACTTGGAGAGTTGGAAGATAAAAGCTTGTCTAACTTAGTTCATTTCCAAGGGGATATATTGTGTGTGTGTTGAAGAAATATGATATCTTCACCGATTGGTCCTGTGATCAGTTAATGGACCTATCATCTTATCCAATCTTTGATTTGAGTGTGGGCTATTCTCGATCAAATCGTAACTAACGATATTCATAATGTTGTCTTACTCGTGGTTTTTCCTCGAGCATACACCATTATATTCTTTGGTATGACCAATGCTATCACCGTGTTCACTTAACTGTGGAATTCCTTTATATGGAAACCTGATGAACTGTTGTTGAGCCCATCGACAACATCCTTATCTCTCCATGATTTTGTTGAACATCAAGCTAGTGTTGGAAACTTGTGTAAGCATTTTCTTCATGCCCTGCTCATGAAGTACATGTTTGATGAAAGAAGTGATTTCCTTTGATTCACGGCATTTGATGTAAGTTGCTGCCGTGAATTCGAGAAAGTTAGTTTTGCTTCCTCCTAATCATCCCAAGTCACCATGTACGCATAAGAATTCTGTGGTCTGTTAGACTGATCATCTTCATTCCATATGTATATCCTAGCACACCAAGCCACTGATTGAGTTGTTCAAAGATAAAGGAGTCTGTCCAAGGTGAACTCTTTGGACTTCCACGCGTGGAGACTTCGATGTCATTAATGATGGTTCCCCACCTGAACTCGGTAGTGTTTTATTGTAAGACTACCATGTGATAATGTTTTGTCTGGGACAACGTGTTCACATGTATGTAGCAGAACCAACTCATGCCTTGGAGTTTGCTATCGTAGTTCATTTCCCGAGAATCTCGCAACGTCATCTCGTCGATTTGTGTTGCAAACTTTCATTTTTCTTTCTAGATTTGATGAGCCCGAATATCCTCGACACCAACCAGATCTCAATCTCAAAGTGATATGATGGTTGGAACATTTCCCAAGAACTATAGTATCGGTCTCTCAGAACCCGGTAAAGTGGATGTCGTGGCCAATACAGCCAACCGAAGATCTATTATTGTAGTATCTTGATTGAAGAAGTTGGTCACCTTCCCATAAGGATTTCGAGGATTTACCCCTAGTTGTCCCTTATGGATTTTTGTGTTCAAGTCCGACCACATTTGATGTTCTAGATACCAAACCATATCTATTAATGGTTATGATAGCACATCAAGGAGAACATTAGAAGCGGAGTGCTAAATGTCTCTACGATCATCCAGATTTTGTTCCCTTGGCCCCGCCAAGGTGAAATCTGAGAAGGTGTTATCTTCCTTTGCATCCGTGATCTTCTACCGCATTCATCATGGTAGTACGCCAGTTGCTGTGATCCTTGACACGGATATTGGTAATACCTTGATGAATATGGAAGTGCTCAAGTTCTGAGAGCACGCCAAGCGCTTAGGTGTTATCATCAGCACTAACCGGAGTGCTCTCAGCTTCTCTGGCTATGCTATAACTTCTCAAAAGTGGACTCACTCTCTACTATTGAGTTTCTCCTAAGTTACTAAAATCATCCCTTGTGTTGTTTCCGACAAGGTAATCCACATCATCCATTCTAATCCAAGCATGCCATTCTATGGACCCCCTCCAAACGATCGCTCGAGAATTACCTTAGGCTGGTATAAAGAATCTCGATGATCTCTGAATCAAAGGTAATTCTTTTTGCTACTTAAGGGGATACTTCTACGAGTCACCTTCCCTAAGGTGCATCGTTATGGTGTCATGCCAACTTAACTCCTCGCTACGTTGACAACCGATCACCACCTTCTTAATGCGTGGAATTGTTGTCTACCTAGTGAACCCTCATCATTTGTTCCACTCCATCCCTCTAGATGTGTGTTTTGTGTCTCAGCTCGAGTGATGTTGCTATGTCTCATTCCATGAGTTGATCCTAAGTTGTTTGATCTTCGAGAAGATTGATCCTTCTAGAGTCTCCTTCTCCTCTCGTTGTCATGTTGGCTAGAGTTCTCAGAGCAAGACGACAAGACAAAGATGGTGATTGAATCAACGCTCATTTGAAGTGCAACCTGGATCGTGAAGATTACGTTAGTTGCGTTTTCCCCCTCATCTTACCCTACGCCTGAATCTCGGGACGAGATTCTTGTTTAGTGGGGGCGAGTTGTCACATCCCTAGCTTCTGGTGCTGCCTAGTGTTTGCATCTTGCTAGCATCATGTTTAACTTTCATGGAAATTTGAAATGGGGATGTTCAAACCCTAGCACCAAATGGAATTCAAATAGGTTCAACCTAAAAATATTTTTAGTGAACCAAATGGCTTTCAAAAATGTTCATCATTTCTGGAAAATGCTAGATCCATAACCAGAGGTGTTGCACATTCTTCCATGACATATTTGGTCACTGAATTAAATCATATGTACTTTGCATTTGGGCATTTAAATGCTAGTAACTATTTTAAATGCTCAAATAATTCTGAACTTAAGTGTGGGCTATTAGGAATAATCCCAACAGAGCCCACAATTATTTGCAGGATTTTTGGAAACGTTTATTATTTTTAATAAAGCCATCAAGTTGCAGAAGAAATAGAAAAGAGAAATAAAAATAGGAAAGATCAGAGGCTCACTGAACTTACTCTGGCCGCCCACCTGGCAGCCCACCACTGCCCAGCCCAAGAGCTCTTCCCTCGTCAGCCTTCCTCCTTGCTAGGAGGACGAGCTGCACACAGCCAAGACCGCACGCGCCTGCCACCTCCACTCGCCTCGCTCAAGGCCCCCGACGCCTAGACACCTCCAACGACGCCACGCACTTCGGACCGCTTACTCTCTCCCGTGGCGATTTTCCTTTGCATCTCTCCTCCTCTGTTTTCCACTGGAGCCGCTGCCGCTGCTCGCCATAGCCGCAGCCACCGCCTCGCCTCCGACATGCCTAGGAGCTCCGCCACATCGCCCCCGACCTCTCCGCCAAGTCAAGCAACCCGATGCACCGCAGCACCGCCTGTCAGCTGTTTTCAACCTCGACCGCCGGAGATCCTCTCGCCGCCGCCGCCCGATGCTTCCTCGAGCATGCCGAGGCCACCTCTCCAACCGCTATGAGCTCACGGACCGATTCCTCCTCCTCGCCAGGTTTCATGCTCTAGCTCTGCTCCCCACCTCCGCCAAACTTGCCGCCGCAATGTCGCCATTATCACATGGGCTAACGCCACAGATGAGCACTGGTCAAGTTCCCGCTGCCTCAGAGCCTCGCCTGCTTTTCGCTTGTTTCTAAATCGAGCTGCAGCCCCACGCCTGCATAGCCCGGACCGGCCGGCCGCCACGAGCTCGACCATGAGCTCGCCCACCCCAGCTCCTACCTCTTGGCCTAACAGACGCTGCAGAGCCCCAAATACAATAGATCAAACCACTCCGATTTGGTCGACTGTATGCGATTTCAAGCCTCCGCCTCCTCTCGCTGCTGCCGGGCGACGAGCCGTGGACCAGGTCCGCGGGTTTGACTCGCTTGACCGGGTTTGACTTTCCCCACTCCATCGACGCAGGGCCAGGCCCCGCTAATTAAGCGATAGATTAATTAGCGCTAATTAACTTAGTTAGTTAGGTTAGCCATCGACATGTGGGCCTGTGCCTTAGCTAAACTAGATTAGGTTCAGCTTAATTTTAATTAACCTCGTTGGTTAATCAGGTCACCGACGCAGGGACCCCACACGCCAGTTTGACCTCGAATGGGTCATTGACTCGCCGACGCCACAAAGGATTTAGTGTCGACGCTTATAATCTTTTCTCGGATTTAAATAAATCGTAAAATCCGTAAAATAGTATAAACTTCAATAATTCATATAAATTCAACCGTAATCCAAATGAGATAAATTATATATGAAAAATGATCGTAAAAATTCAATCTATCCATCTGCATTCATTTGCATGCATGTTAGAACAACTTATGGCTACTGTCCAGGAAAATGAAATGAATGGCATGTAATAATCACATATGGAGTTTGAATTTGAATCTTTGATTCAAACCAACTCCATTTAATCTGGTTTTAGTTGCATCAGCTCAAATCACAAGCATA
This sequence comes from Aegilops longissima, assembly GCA_021605205.1. Taxonomy (NCBI): domain Eukaryota; kingdom Viridiplantae; phylum Streptophyta; class Magnoliopsida; order Poales; family Poaceae; genus Aegilops; species Aegilops longissima. The sequence goes on along the minus strand of JAHIAM010001144.1, from coordinate 36,796 downwards.
TTGCCATGTAATGAGCATGCATCATATTGTGCATTGCATTGATTGTGTTTCCTTCGTTTGCCGTATTTGTCCCCCTCAAGAGACGTTGTTCCGACGATGAGTTCGATCACACCGATGAAGAACTATAATATCTTCAGAAGTGCCAAGCAAGCAAAACCCCCTTGTTCATTCCGATATAATCCCACTCTCTCGCCCTCGCTTATTTTATCGCATTAGGACAACAACGACTCATGTGTTACTTGTCATGCGTAGCTGAACCCTTTATCCTCTCGTGATGACCTGTCATTCCACAAGAATTAGATGAAACCCACTAGCATGAGTAGGAGTTGTTTGAGCCCCGATGTGCCTACTCATTCATGCTTGTTTGTCATGCCTGCTATTGCTTAGAGTTGTGTCGTCCGATTCATCGGAATGAATTGGAAAGTGGTGAACATGTCCCACTGTGTGAGCTAAGTATGTGAACACGATTTGGTAGCGTGAGAGGCCATGTAGGAGTACATGGTGGGTTGTCTCATTGCAGCCGCCCTCGTGAACTGAGTTCTGTGTTTGTGATCCATGAACAGCCATTACCACACATTGGGTTCTCGTAACTCAATTCTCTCGACTTATTAATCAACTTGATCTCCGCCCAGAGTTGCAACTAGTTTCTCGTAGTGTTAGTAGTCTACAAGTGGCACCTGCATGTGGGGCTTGGGATGACTAGGCACTGTGGCACGGTGTACTAAGCGAGATCCACCCGCCGAGGTGGGCTTGGGAACCCTGCACACATCGCTTGGGGGCCGTGAGCGACACCCGCCGGATCTCCTTGCGGATGGAACCCAATAGGTGATAAACCCGACGAGAGACTTGTGTGGTTAGTCGTCGTGACCGACTCTCGCCTCGGCTTCCGCTTGAAGGTTGCCGAGGTACTTGACGGTATGTATGCATAAGTGGCGAGCGCAGTGAAGAAGTACACCGCAGGTTATCATTATCTATTCAATAGCCGGATTCCTGGATATGGAAACTTGGACCCTTGCATAGTTCATAGACAAGTGAAAGTGGATACTCTAAAACTCGCAAGATAAGCGTGATTGCTATGGATGGCGCTTCTCGTAGGTAGATGGGAGCGGATCCATAGTGGTGTATTGGTATGGTGAATATGTGGACTCGTGCGCCCACCCCAAAAGAGTTACTTGCAAATGTAGTTCAGATAGCCATCGAGTCAAAGCTGGCTTGTGCACCAAACTCCACCACCCCTTTGTTGATAATGTTGCATGTAGCTAGTTCGATGTAAGTCTTGTTGAGTACAATTGTACTCGCTTGCCTATTTTATGTCCGAGAGAGACTTCAGTCTCGCTAGTAGTTCCGCGTGGACTTCGACGCTTAGCTTGTTACCTCACCACGATCTTGTGCCCCGGCAGATCTAGTAGATAGTCGCTTCTAAGTCTTTCATTTGTAGATGTCTGTACTCGCATATATTAAGCTTCCGCTTGTGCTTTGTCTTGTATGATTCGAGTGTTGGGTCATGAGACCCATGTTTGTAATATCTCGCCTCTGAGCCTAATGAATAAATATTTGAGTCGAGAGTTATGTTGTGATGCCATGTTGTATTTACACATATTGAGCATATTGTGTGTATGTTTGAAATGCTTGGTATGTGTGGGATCCGACAATCTAGTTGTTTATCCTTGGCAGCCTCTCATATGGGGAAATGTAGTCTAGTGCTTCCCGAGCGATAGTAGTCCGCCACAGCCTGGTTCACCGGAGTCTCGCTAGCCCAAAGACTACCGCTCGACACTTGACTGTCCGGCATGTGCTTCACTTCGCTCGTGTTCGTCTTCTTCGGGAAATGTCACGCTGTGACATCCGGAGTCCTGCTTAGCCTGCTACAACCCGGTTACCAGAGTCCTCATTAGCCTGCTGGCTACAGCCCGGATTCACACGCCAACCGACATGCTCGATGTGATTCATGTATGCCTGTCCCCATGGGTTAGTGCCGCTTGGGTTCAAGACTAGCCATGTCGGCCCGGTTCTTCTGTCATATGGATGCTAGCGACACTATCATATACGTGAGCCAAAAGGCGCAAACGGTCCCGCCATGGTAAGGCGACACCTGTGGAATACCGCGTGAGGCCGCAAAGTGATATGAGGTGTTACCGCTAGATCGATGTGACTTGGAATCGGGTCCCGACAGCGTTGGATATCGGAAGTGTTCCGTGAAATCGGATTTACTGAGTACCGAGGGGTTACCGAACCCCGGGACTTAATGGGCCATAGTGGGCCTTAGTGGAGAAGAGGAGAGGCGGCTTGCAGGGGCCACGCGCCTCCCCCTAGTCCGAATAGGACAAGGAGAGGGGGCGCCCCTTTGCTTCCTCTCTCTCCCTCCTCTTTCCCCCCTTCTCCAAGTCCAACAAGGAAAGGAGGGAGTCCTACTCCCGGTGGGAGTAGGACTCCCCATGGCGCGCCTCCTCCCCCCTTGCTCCTTTATATACGGGGCAGGGGGCACCCTAGAGACAAAACAATTGATCATTGATCTCTTAGCCGCAGCGTGCCCCCTCCACCATAGTCCACCTCGATAACATCAGAAGCGGTGCTTAGGCGAAGCCCCGCGCCGGTAGAACATCATCATCGCCACCACGCCGTCAGGTCGACGAAACTCTCCTCAACACTCTGCTGTATCGGAGTTCGAGGGACGCCATTGGGCTGAATGTGCTGAACTCGGAGGTGTCGTATGCTCGTACTTGATCGGTCGGATCGTGAAGACGATGACTACATCAACCGTGATTGTGCTAACGCTCGCTTAACGGTTCACGAGGGTACATAGACAACACTCTCCCTCGCTGCTATGCATCACCATGATCTTGCGTAGCGAGGATTTTTTGAAATTACTACGCTCCCCAACAAAGGGCATCCGAGCCAGGTTTTATGCGAGATGTCATATGCACGAGTAGAACACAAGTGAGTTGTGGGCGATATAAGTCATACCGCTTACCAAAGATGTCATACTTTGGTTCTGGCGGTATTGTTGGATGAAGCGCCTGCACCGACATTACGCCAGACGCTTACGCGAGACTGGTTCTACCGACGCGCTTTTGCATTACGTGTGGCTGGCGGGTGCCGCTTCCAACTTTAGTTGAACTGAAAAGGCTACGCCCGTCCTTGAGAAGGTTAAAACAGCACTAACTTGACGAACTATCGCTGTGGTTTTGATGCGAGGTAAGCACGGTTCTTGCTAAGCCCAAGAGTAGCCACGTAAAATTTGCAACAACAAAGTAGAGGACGCCTAACTTGTTTTTGCAGGCATGTTGTGATGTGATATGGTCAAGACATGATGCTAAATTTTATTGTATGAGATGATCATGTTTTGTAACCGAAGTTATCGGCAATCGGCAGAGCCATATGGTTGTCGCTTATTGTATGCAATGCATCGCTTCGTAATGCTTTACTTTATCACTAAGCGGTAGCGATAGTCGAGAAGCATAAGATTGGCGAGACGACAACGATGCTACGATGGAGATCAAGGTGTCGCTACCGGTGATGATGGTGATCATGACGGTGCTTCGAGATGGAGATCACAAGCACGAGATGATGATGGCCATATCATATCACTTATATTGATTGCATGTGATGTTTATCTTTATGCATCTTATCTTGCTTTGATTGACGGTAGCATTTTAAGATGATCTCTCACTAAATTATCAAAGTATAAGTGTTCTCCCGAGTATGCACAGCCAGAAAGTTCTTCGTACGAGACACCATGTGATGATTGGGTGTGATAGGCTCTACGCTCAAATACAACGGTGCAAAAACAGTTGCACACGCTGAATACTCAAAGTTAAACTTGACGAGCCTAGCATATAATGATATGGCCTCGAACACGGAGACCGAAAGGTCGAGCGTGAATCATATAGTAGATATGATCAACATAGTGATGTTCACCATTGAAACTACTCCATCTCACGTGATGATCAGACATGGTTTAGTTGATTTGGATCACGTGATCACTTAGAGGATTAGAGAGATGTCTATCTAAGTGGGAGTTCTAAGTAATATGATTAATTGAACTTAAATTTATCATGAAACTTAGTACATGATAGTATCTTGCTTGTCTATGTTGATTGTAGATAGATGACCCGTGTTGTTGTTCCGTTGAATTTTACTGCGTTCCTTGAGAAAGCAAAGTTGAAAGATGATGGTAGCAATTACACGGACTGGGTCCATAGCTTGAGAATTATCCTCATTGATGCACAGAAGAATTATGTCCTCGAAGCACCGCTGGTGTCGACCGCCGCAGAGCAACACCAGATGTTATGAACGTCTGGCAAGAGCAAAGCTGATGACTACTCGATAGTTCAAGGTGCCATGCTTTACGGCTTAGAACTGGTCTTCAACGACGCTTTGAACGCTATGGAGCATATGAGATGTTCGAGGAGTTGAAGTTAATATTTCAAGCAAATGCCCGGATTTAGAGATATGAAGTCTCCAATAAGTTCTACAACCGCAAGATGGAGGAGAATAGTTCGCACAAGGAGCATATACTCAAAATGTCCGGGTATAATAATCACTTGTTCAACTGGAGTTAATCTTCCGGATGATAGCGCCATTGATGTAATTCTTCAATCATCGCCACCAAGCTACAAGAGCTTCGTGATGAAGTATAACATGCAAGGGATGGATAAGACGATTCACGAGCTCTTCGCAATGCTAAAGGTCACGGAGGTAGAAATCAAAAAGGAGCATCAAGTGTTGATGGTCAATAAGACCACCAGCCAAGAAAATGGCAAAGGGAAGAAGAAGGAACTTCAAGAAGAACATCAAGCAAGTTGTTGCTCAGAGAAGAAACCCAAGTCCGGACCTAAGCCCGAGATCGAGTGCTTCTACCGCAAGCAGATTGGTCACCGAAGTGGAACTGCCCCAAGTATTTGGCGGATAAGAAGGATGGCAAGGTGAACAAAGGTATATGTGATATACATGTTATTGATGTGTACCTTACTAATGCTCGCAGAGCACTGGTATTTGATACCGGTTCTGCTAATATTTGCAACTCAAACAGGGCTACGTAATTGCGGAGATTGTCTAAGGACGAGGTGACGATGCGCGTGGGAAATGGTTCCAAAGTCGATGTGATCGCGGTCGGCACGCTACCTCTACATCTACCTTCGGGATTAGTTTTAGACCTAAATAATTGTTATTTGGTGCCAGCGTTGAGCATGAACTTTATATCTAGATCTTGTTTAATGCGAGACGGTTATTCATTTAAATCAGATAATAATGGTTGTTCTATTTATATGAGTAATATCTTTTATGGTCATGCACCCTTGAAGAGTGGTCTATTTTTGTTGAATCTCGATAGTAGTGATACATATATTCATAACATTGAAGCAAAAAGATGCAGAGTTGATAATGGTAGTGCAACTTATTTGTGGCACTGTCGTTTAGGTCATATCAGTGTAAAGCGGATGAAGAAACTCCATACTGATGGACTTTTGGAACCACTTGATTATGAATCACTTGGTACGTGCGAACCGTGCCTCATGGGCAAGATGACTAAAACGCCATTCTCCGGTACTATGGAGAGAACAACAGATTTGTTGGAAATCATACATACAGATGTATGTGGTCCGATGAATGTTGAGGCTCGTGGCGGATATCGTTATTTTCTCACCTTCACAGATGATTTGAGCAGATATGGGTATATCTACTTAATGAAACATAAGTCTGAAAGATTTGAAAAGTTCAAAGAATTTTAGAGTGAAGTTGAAAATCATCGTAACAAGAAAATAAAGTTTCTACGATCTGATCGTGGAGGAGAATATTAGAGTTACGAGTTTGGTCTTCATTTGAAACAATGCGGAATAGTTTCGCAACTCACGCCACCCGGAACACCACAGCATAATGGTGTATCCGAACATCATAACCGTACTTTACTAGATATGGTGCGATCTATGATGTCTCTTACTGATTTACCGCTATCCTTTTGGGGTTATGCTCTAGAGACAGCTGCATTCACGTTAAATAGGGCACCATCTAAATCCATTGAGACGACGCCTTATGAACTATGGTTTGGCAAGAAACCAAAGTTGTCGCTTTCTAAAATTTGGGGCTGCGATGCTTATGTGAAAAGCTTCAACCTGATAAGCTCGAACCCAAATTGGAAAAATGTGTCTTCATAGGATACCCAAAAGAGACTATTATGCACACCTTCTATCACAGATCCAAGGCAAGACTTTTGTTGCTAATTTGGATCCTTTCTAGAGAAGGAGTTTCTCTCAAAGAAGTGAGTGGGAGGAAAGTAGAACTTGATGAGGTAATCTGTACCTGCTCCCTTATTGAAAGTAGTTCATCACGTAAATCGGTTCCTGTGACGTCTACACCAATTAGTGAGGAAGTTAATGATGATGATCATGGAACTTCATATCAAGTTGTTACTAAACCTCATAGGTCAAACAGTGTAAGATCCACACCAGAGTGGTATGGTAATCCTGTTCTGGAGGTTATGTTACTAGACCATGACGAACCTACGAACTATGAAGAAGCAATGGTGAGCCCAGATTCCGCAAAATGGCTTGAGGCCATGAAATCTGAGATGGGATCCATGTATGAGAACAAAGTATGGACTTTGGTTAACTTGCCCGATGATCGGCAAGCCATTGAGAATAAATGGATCTTCAAGAATAAGACTGACGCTGACGGTAATGTTACTGTCTATAAAGCTCGACTTGTTGCGAAAGGTTTTGACAAGTTCAAGGATTGACTATGATGAGACTTTTCACCAGAGCGATGCTTAAGTCTGTCCGAATCATGTTAGCAATTGCCGATTTTATGATTATGAAATTTGGCGATGGGTGTCAAAACTGCATTCCTGAATGGATTCTCGAAGAAGAGTTGTATATGATACAACCGTAAGGTTTTGTCGATCCAAAGGAGCTAACAAAGTGTGCAATCTCCAAATGATCCATTTATGGACTGGTACAAGCCTCTCAGAATTGGAATAAATGCTTTGATAGTGTGACCAAAGATTTGGTTTTATATGACTTTTGGAGAAGCCTCGATTTATAAGAAAGTGAGTGGAGCTCAGAGCATTTCTAATATTATATGTGGATGACATATTGTTGATTGGAAATGATATAGAATTTCTGGATAGCATAAAGGGATACTTGAATAAGAGTTTTTCAATGAAGGACCTCGGTGAAGCTACTTATATATTGGGCATCAATATCTATAGAGATAGATCAAGACGCTTAATTGGACTTTCACAAAGCACATACCTTGAAAAAGTTTTGAACAAGTTCAAAATGGATCAAGCAAAGAAAGGGTTCTTGCCTGTGTTACAAGGTGTGAAGTTGAGTAAGACTCAATGCCCAACCACTTCAGAAGATAGAGAGAAGATGAAAGATGTTCCCTATGCTTCAGCCATAGTCTCTATAATGTATGCAATGTTGTGTACCAGACCTGATGTCTGCCTTGCTATAAGTCTAGCAGGGAGGTACCAAAGTAATCCAGGAGTGGATCACTAGACGGCGGTCAAGAACATCCTGAAATACCTGAAAAGGACGAAGGATATGTTTATCGTCTATGGCGGTGACAAAGAGCTCATTGTAAATGGTTACGTTGATGCAAGCTTTGACACTGATCCGGACGATTCTAAATCGCAAACTGGATACGTGTTTACATTGAACGGTGGATCTGTCAGTTGGTGCAGTTCTAAACAAAGTGTCGTGTCGGGATCTACGTGTGAAGCGGAGTACATAGCTGCTTCGGAAGCAGCAAATGAAGGAGTCTAGATGAAGGAGTTCATATCCAATCTAGGTGTCATACCTAGTGCATCGGGTCCAATGAAAATCTTTTGTGACAATACTGGAGCAATTGCCTTGGCGAAGGAATCCAGGTTTCACAAGAGAACCAAGCACATCAAGAGACGCCTCAATTCCATCCGGGATCTAGTCCGTGGTAGACATAGAAAATTGCAAGATACATACAGATCTGAATGTTGCGCACTCATTGACTAAGCCTCTTCCACGAGCAAAACATGATCAGCACCAAGACTCCATGGGTGCTTGTAACGCCTCGATTCGCTATGCCCTGTGTCCGCCAGCTTATTCGCCCGCTGCCATGTCATTTGCTTATGCGTGTTGCATTTTTCCATGTCATCATGTGCATCTCATTTTGCATACGTGTTCATCTCATGCATCCGAGCATTTTCCCTGCTGTCCGCTTTTGCAATTCGACACTCCTATGTCATCCGCGCCCCTTTGCCTCTTTTTCGTAAAGGGTGTTAAACTTTCTGAATGGATCGAGGTTTGCTGCTGCCTTGGTATAGCACCGTAGACTGCCTCGTCAAGTTTCGTGCCATTTGGAGGTCGTTTGATACCCCAACGGTTAACCGGGTAACCGTAGAAGCCCCTTATCTTTGCAGCCCAACACCCCTCCAAAGTGGCCCTATAACCCATCCAAACCCCCTCCATGCTCTCGGTCATTCGATCACGATCAAGGGGGTCAAAACCGCACTCCATTTGGAGCTTCCTAGCTATCTCTACCTATAAAACTAGACCTCCCCCGAAATTTTCGGGTCATTCCACCCCTAACCCTAGCATCTTCCTCCTCCACGCGCCGGACATGCCCACTCCACCGCCGAACACGCCCAGCCACCATCGCCCACCCAATCCTCCGTCACCACATGTCGCCACCCCTCCCTCAAGGCTTCCTTCCTGCCATGTCTGCTGGAGCCTGCAGAGCCGGCCCGCCTGCGGCCAGATCTGGCCCTCCACCATGAGGCGCCTCCGCCGCCTCACAGGCTTGCTTCCGCACATGGCGGCCACTGCTGTCCTCCTGGCTGGGCGACTCCGCCTGCTGCTGCCAGATCCGCTGGCTGCTGACTGGCGAGGGCTCAGACTCTGCTGAGCTCAAGCCTGCGTTCTGCCGACGCCTCCTCCGCCTCCCGCCTGCCTCCCCACGCCGCTGCCCTGCTGGCTTCGCTTGAGCACGCCGCCGCCCCTGCCCGCCCTCCTCGCTGCCTTCCTCAAGCCTGGATCTGGCGAGCCACCGCCTCGATCCAGCCGCCCCGGCTCCCTCCGGTCTTCCCCGACCACGCCGGGCGTTTTCCCAAGGCCCGGCTAGCCCCAGCCGCCAACCTCGCTCTCGGCGAGATCCCGATCCGCCGTTGACTTTCTTCGCGAGGAATTCCACTAAGTCCCGGATTTCAGCATTATGTGCCTATGTTCATCGATCATAACTCTGCATCCGTAGTCTGCTTCGTGCGTGTAATATGTCAAATTGTTCGCCTCAACGACATTTCATTTCATTTCATTGCATCATTTTCATTTGAGTTCATCTTGATGCCTGAATCATCGTCGCAACATGTTGCTGTTAATCTGCTGAAACTGTTATAACTTCCTCATTTGTCATTTTTGCCATGATTGATGTGTGCATACTATGAGCATGATCCCTACATGAGTTTTGAACTATGTTATGCCATATTTACAGGGGTTCGTGCCATGTATTTTTGTGAATCTTGTACTGAGTGCATCGAGCTTGTTAAGTAGGGTACTTGCTGTTGCTGTTTTGCTAGGCTGAATCTATTATTTCGTGATGCTATGTAAACCTGATGCTACAAGTCATTCTATGCATAATCTGGAGATGTTCACTAAGGGTGTTTTGTTACACATGTCATGCTCTATCCATCCATGCCCCTGGTTGCATTTATAGCTTGTTGTAGCTTGTTGTAATCTTGCTCTCAACTTGCTAAATAATGTTGCTGTCAGCCTGTTAACATTAAGTTCAGTTGTTGCCATGCTTGTTGTTAGTGATCCATGCACCCTATGGACTTGCTCTTGCCATGTTTAGCTTCAGAAACATGTATTCTTACTGTTGGTTGCCTTTCTATGCCATGTATTGCTCTGGTGAGTGGTACAAGCTCACCAACATGCCTACTTATCGTTGTTCCTGCCATGTTTAAATCTGTTAACGAAACTTGCTATGTTTACATGGGTGCCATCATTTCTTATGATCCTTTTTGGCTTATGGTCATTAAAGGACTTTTGTTATATGCATTTAGTAGTATCATGCTATGCCTTTTTTTCCATGATAAGTTCCTGTAACATGTTGTTTGGTAACTCTAAACATTGCAACCTGATGTTATTTCTGCAAAGCCTGTAAACTGATATTATTTGCAATCTTGCCATGTGTGTTTGAGCATGTTCTAGTGAATTATGGAGATAGCTCAGTGTTCATTTTTTGTCATGCTTTACCTGTACATCATGCACATGCCTTTTGTTTTCATATTGTGGTACTGTAGCATGTTGTTTTGATGCTTGCAATATGCCTAGTTGCTGTTTTGGACAGATTGTTGCTATAACTTGTTTAGTGTGTGTGTTGAACCGCTGTTCGCTTTTGAGTGTGCTCTATATGAAACTTGCTTGATTTTGCATGTAGTTTCATATTATCATGTTGCATCCTTGTTTTGAGAGTGTTTGCTTGAGGTTTGTATGCATTTTGCATCAATGCCATGTTTAACTTGTTTTGCTCATATCTTCTAGGCCGTAGCTCCAAATCAAATGAACTTTATATGTAACTTGACTAGAATTTCGTGTAGATCATCTTGGTGCATTTTAAATTGCTATTTAACAACTTCAACATAAAGTTATTCAGATCTGGACCAATTTCGAAATTTGCATATGAGGACTTACCGAAATTGTTATATGTTGTTCCCGGCCTCATTTAAACTTGCCTTGATGTGTTGCTCTTGTTTGCATCATCTCTTGCCATGAGTAGCCTCATCTAGATTTGTCATGCATCATGTTTGTTGTGCATCTTGTCATGTTCATGTGTGGTCTGTTTACCTTGTTGTGTGCTTCTTCTCGATAGTTCCTGCTTCATTGCGATCGTGAGGATTCGCTCGCTCACGCTTGGTCTGCCTTCGTGGCTTCATCTTCTTCATGGGCTCTTTCTTCTTCCTAGCGGGATTTCAGGCAAGATGACCGCTACCCTCGATCTCACTACTATCATTGCTATGCTAGTTGCTTCGCTCTATCGCTATGCTGCTACTCATCTTTTGCTCATCAAGCTTCCCATATTGCCATGAACCTTTAACCTTTACACCCTTCCTAGCAAACCATTGTTTGGCTATGTTATCGCTTTGCTCAGCCCTCTTATAGCGTTGTTAGTTGCAGTGAAGTTGAAGATTGCCCCATGGTGGACAGGATTATGTTGGGATATCACAATATCTCTTATATTATTAATGCATCTATATACTTGGTAAAGGGTGGAAGGCTCGGCCTTATGCCCGGTGTTTTGTTCCACTCTTGCCGCCTCTAGTTTCCGCCATATCGGTATTATGTTCCTAGATTTTCCGTCCCTAACGCGGTTGGGTGATTTATGGGACCCCTTGACAGTTCGCTTTGAATAAAACTCCTCCAAAGAAGGCCCAACATTGGTTTTACCATTTGCCTACCACCTATACCTTTCCCTTGGGAGAAGCTAACCCGAGGGTCATCTTTATTCAGCCCCCGGCCAATGCTTGTCTAAGTGTTGGTCCGAACTAGAGTCCTTTGCAGCGCCACCTTGGGGAAACTCGAGGGCTGATTTTAGTTGTACGGTGTGCTCATCCGTGTTGCCCTCGAGAACGAGATATGTGCAGCTCCTATCGGGATTGTCGGCGATCGGGCGGTCTTGCTGGTCTTGTTTTATTATCGTCGAAATGTCTTGTAGCCGGATTCCGAGATCGATCGGTCTTCTCGGGAGAAGGAACATCCTTCGTTGATCGCGAGAGCTTATCATGGGTTGTTGGGACACCCCGCAGGTTTGAACTTTCAAAGCCGTGCCTGCGGTTATGTGGCGATGGGAATTTGTTAATATCCGTTGTAGTAAACTTGAAGTAAACTCTTCTAAAATACACCAACCGTAGCGAACGTGAGTGTCTCTTTTCGGGTTGATCGAGAGGAGAACACGGTTTCGGGTTATGTCTGACGTAAGTAGGAGTTCAGGATCACTTCTTGATCATTACTAGTTGACGACCGCTTGCTTTGCTTCTCTTCTCGCTCTCATTTGCGTAAGTTAGCCGCCATACTCTGCTTAGTCGCTGCTGCAACCTCACCACTTTACCCCTTCCTTACCCATTAAGCTTTGCTAGTCTTGATACCCATGGTAATGGGATTGCTGAGTCCTCGTGGCTCACGGATTACTCCACAACAGTTGCAGGTACAGGTTATGCGATGATCATGACGTGAGAGCGATGTTTACTTGTTTTGGAGTTCTTCTTCTGCTTCTTCTTCGATCAGGGGATAGGTTCCAGGTCGGCAGCCTGGGCTAGCAGGGTGGATGTCATTTGAGTTTCTCTTTGTGTTTCATCCGTAGTCGGATGATGCTCTTATGTATTGTGATGTTGTATTCATGTGTCATTGTATGTATTGGATGTATCCCCACTATTATGTAATGTTGATGTAATGATATCCACCTTGCAAAGCGCCTTCAAGATGCGCTTCTATCCTTGGTGGGACCTTCGAGTTCCTTTAGGATAGGGTCGATCTTGGGCGTGACAAGTTGGTATCGAGCCTCGACCGAATTTTAGGAGCCCACTTGATTGATCGTAGTTTGGCCGTTGTTGAGTCTAGAAGAAACTGGTTTTCGAGTCTAGTTATATCAAAGAGTAGCAATTTTTTACTCCTCAGCCCTTCATCGCTTCCGTAAGGAATCCTGACGAGGTGTTTTGAATTACTTCTCTTCCCTTCAAATTTTCTTTAGGATCACGCAGTTGGTTTTCCGGTAGTTGGTTTTCTTTTTTCATCCGTGCATTTCTCGTCAAGTTGACTCGACCTCTTCTTCTTTGCCAAGTTCAATCCTCGCTTGTTTTCTTTTCCCACCCACCCACCTCTTTTCTTCTCGTAACTGAGTCCGTAATCGAGTATCCAACCTACTCGCATGGGCCATTGCTTTCTTTCCTCAATTATTTCAACCGTGCTTTCTTCAAGTTATTCGTCGATTCCCCGTTCCAAGTTACCTTGTTTTTTCCCGCCTCCCACCCTCTTCTTCCCGGAGCCTGAGTCTCTTTCGAGCATCAATTTCATTCATACGGAGTCTCTTCGCCTTCCTCAATTATTCCAACTGTGAATTCTCGCCTCGCTTGACATTCTTCATCTCTTTTCTTTTCCGGTGGATTCAATTCAAGTTTTCTGGTGTTGATCATATTCTTTTCCTCGGATCAAATGTTTTTTCCCTTGCTCGTTTGCCTATCTCCATTCAATCATTCCGGAGTTCGGAAGACATCTCGGGAGATTCCTCTGTGTTCCAATTAATTTGAGGTTGTCACCTCATTCAAATATTTCAATTGTTCCGGTGCATCATCTATCTGTTCAACAACCCTTTCCAACGTGTTTTATTTAGTGGGCCCTAACCCACAGGTCTTTTTCCAGGATCTTACCCGACTCTTCTAATTATTCCGGAGCCATTCCCAATTCTTTCAATTCTTCCGGAGGCTTTGTGTTGTTCATCTTTTCTCTTGCGTCCTTGTTTCACCTCATCCTTTTATTTTTTTCCCTTCCATCTCGGTCCTAAGATCTCGGTGATTATAAAGGTGCTCTACAGGTGTCTCCGAAGGTACTTGTTGGGTTGGCGTATTTCGAGATTAGGATTTGTCACTCAGATTGTTGGAGAGGTATCTCTGGGCCCACTCGGCAATGCACATCACTTAAACCTTGCAAGCATTGCAACAAATGAGTTAGTTGCGAGATGATGTATTACGGAACGAGTAAAGAGACTTGCCGGTAACGAGATTGAACTAGGTATTGAGATACCGACGATCGAATCTCGGGCAAGTAACATACCGATGACAAAGGGAACAACGTATGTTGTTATGCGGTCTGACCAATAAAGATCTTCATAGAATATGTGGGAACCAATATGAGCATCCAGGTTCCGCTATTGGTTATTGACCGGAGACGTCTCTCGGTCATGTGTACATAGTTCTCGAACCCATAGTGTAACACCCTGGATGTAAACTTCCCCTTTTGGGCAATATATCTTTTCACCTCATCCAAATTCTTGTGGGTTCTTGTCATGCTTGGCCTCTTGTTGTTTTGGTCATGTGGGTTTTTCTTTTTCTTTGTTTTGCATTTGTGCCTATTGTCATTTTTGTGTTCCCTTGCATGTCATTTGGTTGTGGTTTTTCCCCTTGCATGTCATGTGGTTGCATATGCCATCCTCATCTTGCATTACCATCCTCTCCTTCCCTCTACTTCTTTCTCTTTCAATGCCATATAATTCCCTCCTTCAATTAATGTTCATCTCCTCCCTATAAATCTTGCTTGTTGCACTAAACCTCCCTGCCAAATATTTCTCATTTAAGGATGTTATGGTTAGGTTCAAATGGCACAAGTTTGAAGCATTTTCAAACTTGCATTATTTTTCTACCTTTAAAAATGTCCATTACATTTTATTTAAATAGAGGAGAATTCCAGGAGTGTGGGAATATTTTCCTTTCACTCTAAATCATTTAATTCCTCCCTGTGCCTTTTTTTTTCTCTCTCTTCTGTTTTTCTGAAAAAGAATAGGAGAAGAAGCAGCAGAGCGCAGCCCAAAGAGCCCCTCTCCACTGGCCTCGGCCTCCCGAGCCGCCCAGCTCCGCAGAGCCTCAAGAGCCTGTGAAGGCGCGCCAGCCCGCACGCTGCTCCTCTCCTGCCTCGCCACCACGCCTGCTTACCCCCTCTAGCCCACGCCCACGTGGCGGCTTGGCCCGCCTGCAGCGACCGCCTTGTGCGCGCACCCACCTTTTCTCCTCCTCCCGCAGCGCCATGGGGACCCCGAGCACGAGAGAGCACGAGCACGCCTCCGCCGCCTCTAGCCCCTTCTTATCCCCTCTGCGTCAAGATCGAACCCTAGGGTTCCTCTCCTCTCCGCCGCCGCCAGTGAGATTTCCACCCAATCGCCGCCTGGCCGTCCCGGCGATCTGGGAGCGCGCCACGCCGCCGGGGCGTGCTCTCCGCCACCCCGACCCGGGCGGCCTTTGTCCAACTACTTCCTCGTCTGCCGACTCACGACCGCGACGCCAACCACGGAGGCCCGGTTCGCTAAGTCCGACGACGCCCGCTCTCTTTCTTCTCGGCCAGCTCCCCGTGAGGTTCAGAGGTCGAGTTTGTCGCCGCCGCCTGCCTCCGCTGCTTCCGTGTCCCGGGTAAGGAGGTATATCCCCTTCCTCCCTGCTCCTTCTCGCTGCCGCTTGGTTCTCCGAGATTAGGCGCCGCCTGTGTTTTTGTCGCGCCCGGCGTGCTCCGGCGTGCTTGGAGTAGTTTAGGTTCAGTTGTTTTGGGCGCTGTAGTGGCCACCACCAGCCTGGCTTGGTCCGACCTGTCCCTCCGTGGAGTTCCCTCGTGTCCTGGCCGTGTTCGAGGACGAGATCTCCTCAGAGGCGCCAAGGCTGCATCGGCATCGCTGCCTCGCTTCGCCTGGGTCCGCTTGTTAGTTGGGTCAAGTAGCCTTCACCAGATCTCACCGAACTCCTTCCTTAGACGAGCTGGTCGACACCCCGCTCTTCCACTGGGCGCACTGGTTCGAACCCCAGCGCGCCACTTCCCCTTTTATTTCTCTGTTTTTCAAGGCCCCGTCCGCCTCTGCAGCTGCAGAGTTAAGGACCCAAGCCTCCTCCTTTGTCAAGAGTCACAGACCAGCCCAAAGGGTTACAGGGAAGGATTCCACCGGGAGACCTGTTCAATCCCCTTGGGGCTCTTTTTCTCCCCTTTTTTTACCCTCGTTAATCCATGTCTCTATGATGTTGGGGCTGCATGTCAGCTCTCAAATGCTCCCTGTGCATATTTTATTTTTTCTTTCCTTTTTTCAGCATTGTATCATTGCTGTTTTGGGGCAAGTCCAAATCTGGACATTTCCAAATATGGAAATTGCCACTTCTGTTAGTTTCCATATTAGGCAGGTTTTTACTTAATGTTTTTGTGGTGTTTCCCTAATGCAACCCTAACATATTATATATGTTTTTGGGGTAGAAAAATCCCACCAACTCAGTGGTGTCATTGGTTTTTTGCATTTGGGCAAGTTTGTGATCATGTCCTTTTGCTTCATGGTTAGGTGTTGTTTTCTTTGTGCATTTTTAATTGAATTGTGCTATGGGGTGGTTTGCACACATGCATGGCTTTGTTTTCTTCATGTTGTTATCGTAGGTTTCTCATCATTCTTGTTTTGGCCGCCATATCCAATCCGTGCATCCGCTCCGGTGATTCTATATCGATTTCTAACGAAATCATCTCATCTTTCCGATGGCATGCTTGGTTAGCCAAGATGATGCCTGGTTTTCCATTTACCTTCCGGAGTGCTCTTACGCTTTGCATATCACATCATAGCTTTTCATGTCATGTTGCATCATGTTGATTGTGCATTGCACCGTGATTTATTGTGGTTCCTTGTTGTTGTTGCTTTGGGTAGAGCCGGGAGACGAGTACGTGAACGAGGAACCTGTTGAGAACGTTTTCGAGGATCAGGCTTTCGACAACTCTGAGAACATTGCAGGCAAGATGACCATACCCCCGAAATCACTTCTATCTTTGCTATGCTAGTTGCTCGCTCTTTTGCTATGCCTATGCTGCGATGCCTACCACTTGCTATGTCATGCCACCCTTATTGCCATGTCAGCCTCTAACCATCCTTTTCCTAGCAAACCGCTGATTGGCTATGTTACGCTTCGCCAGCCCCTCTTATAGCGTTGTTGGTTGCAGTGAAGCTGGAATTTGTTCCTTGTTGAACATGGAGATGTTGTTCCTTTTGGAACATGTTTACTTGTTGGGGATATCACAATATATATATATCTGCTATGTTTAACACATCTATATACTTGGTAAAGGGTGGAAGGCTCGGCCTTATGCCCGTGTTTTGTTCCACTCTTGCCACCCTAGTTTCCGCCATACCGTGTTATGCTCCTTGATTTTATGCTCCTTACACGGTTGGGTGATTTATGGGACCCCTTGACAGTTCGCTTTGAATAAGACTCGCCCAAAGAAGGCCCAACATTGGTTTTACCATTTGCCACCTAAGCCTTTTTCCCCGGTTTTCGCGAGCCCGAGGGTCATCTTTATTTTAAACCCCCGGCCAATGCTCCTCCGAGTGTTGGTCCAAACTAGAGCCACTTGCGGTGCCACCGAGGCAACTTGGGGCATCTTCGCTGTTGCCGACGTAGTGTTCATCCGGATGTGCCTCGAGAACGAGATATGTGCAGCTCCTATCGGGATTTGTCGGCACAATCGGGCGGCTTTGCTGGTCTTGTTTTATTGTTGTCGAAATGTCTTGTAGTCCGGGATTCCGAGATTGATCGGGTCTTCCCAGAGAAGGAATATCCTTCGCTGACCGTGAGAGCTTATAATGGGCTGTTGGGACACCCCGCAGGTAATATCTTTCAAAGCCGTGCCCATGTTTATGAGGCGATGGGAATTTGTTAATGTCCGTTGTAGATAACACAAGTTGACCTCTTTAAAATACACCTCAATCAAGGTGTAACTGTGATGGTCTCTTCGGCGGAGTCCGGAAGTGAACACGTTGTTGGAGTTTTGACTGTCGAAGTAGTTCAGATCACTTCTTGATCAATACTAGTTTCTCGACCGTGCTTTGCTTCTCTTCTCGCTTCTCTTTATGCTTGTAGCCACCATATATGCTAGTCGCTGTCGCAGCTCAATTTTACTACCATGTCCTCCCTAAAGCTTAAATAGTCTTGATCTCGCGGGTGTGAGATTGTCGAGTCCCCGTGGCTCACAAGCTACTTCCAAACACAGCTTGCAGTGTTCGATGAGGCCAGTGCAGATGATTCCACCGAGCTCAAGTGGGAGTTCGACGAGGAACGTGGTCGTTACTATGTTTCGCTTCCAGATGATCAAGAGTGGTGCCCAGCTGGGGTGATTCGGGATCTGTGTTAGCTTGTGGGTATCTTCTTTATTTTGGTACCGTAGTCGGACCTTGAGTGTACTCAATGATGTATGTTAAATTATGTACTCGTGTGACGTGGCGATTGTAAGCCAACTATGTACCTTTCTCCTTAAATTATTACATGGGTTGTGTGAAGATTACCTCACTTATGACATTGCTTTCAATGCGGTTATGCTCTAAGTCGTGCCTCGACACGGGGAGATATAGCCGCATCGGGGCGCTATAAGTTGGTAATCGAGCCTTCCCGACTTAGGAGCCCCTACTAGATTGTTTGTCGACGTTGTTGAGTCTAGAATGGAAAATGTTTTGAGTCTTAGGATTATATATATCGGAGAGATAGGAATTCTTTTGCTTCCCAATCCTTCGACCTTCCGGTGAGGTATCCCGACGAGAGTTTTGACTCTTCTCTCCTCTAATTTCACTAAAATTTTTTTTAGGATCACGTGGTATCTTGGAATCGTTCGATGGTTTTGTGACGAGAACATTGTTCTTGGTGCCTCCCGACATTTAGGGGTTGTGGCAGTGTCCCGGGAGTTGAGCTCCGAGGTGTTGTCGCCACAATTTTATCGCTGCAGCTCGAATACCGAGTTTTACCGACATCGAAATCTCTTTGTACAGTTGTTGGTGAGATAACCCCGATAGCCCAAGATCGTGGCGAAAAGGGAGTATTGCCATGACTTGTATAACGGATGTTTTTCAAGGTCGAGGTACACGATTTCGAGGATTTCTTGGTTATGTGTTGACGGATGGATACAATGGATCTAGGTATTGTTAGTTTGGGTGATATATTTTGTGTCCCTCAGATCCCCAACACCGGATTGCATAACCAGAAAGTTTCGGGAGTTTATAGGTGGGAATTCTAGTAGCTTACAGGATATTCTTTCCAATAGATGTATGATGTGAGATTGGGGTTCAACGTTTAGTGGTCCGCTCTTTCACGGTCGATTTACAAGGGTCGCGAGACGCCTTAAAGAATCCTTGGCTATGCTGATTCGGGACGCCTTGTTAGTCATTCGTGACGTCCGCTATACGTCAGGCCTGTGTGAGCCCCACCACTAACACTTTGAGCGAAATTCTATCATGTGTTTGTTCCGCTCATTCTAGAAGCCAACCTTTTGTTTTCAATTGTGATGTTCGATTTGTTTCTAAGTCGATGTTGTTTTCCATATCCTTTATCTAAGTGGCTTCTCACCTTAATGGATGTGTGATGATTAACTTTGAATTCATTCGCTCATTCTTGTTCAATGTTTATTGTGAAGACTATATGTTGCAATTTCTATCCGCTGATTCTACTTATCTATTTGTCTATCAAAGGACTAACGGATGTCACCCTCTTCAGATGGCTCCGCCAACGCTGCTCAACCCGGATCGCAATGATGGGGATCACCGAATCCTCCACCTCCACCTCCACCTCCGCCTCCGTAAGCCCGGCAAGCTATCATGGCAGCCACAAATGCCAATGCTCGATGATTTTGCAGCTCTTGCAAGAACGTACTCAGGGCAAGGCAATCAAGGCAATCAAGGTCAAGGCAACAATCAGCCACACTTTGCTACTCTCGCCGGCCGCTAATCAGCCAAAGTCTTTCGGCTTCGTGTTGAGGCAATGATGCCGATGATTGGTTAGTGGATATCTGCAAGCACTTTGACTGTAGCAATGTCAGACCTGAGGATTTTGTCAAGTTTGCATCGTTTCAACTCAAGGATCAAGCGGCCGAGTGGTTCCAAGAATACAGAGATTCCAGAGGAGGTCGGTCATTACTCGGGATGAGTTCCGCCGTGATTTCCGAGCTCATCACATTCAAGAGTGTTGTGGAGAGCAAGCGTGAGGAGTTCCGCAATCTCAAGCAAGGCACCTTGTCTGCCTATCAATACAATATCCAGCCTGTAGCTCGCTGCTTTGCTAAGCAAGATGTACCGATGAAAGGAGTATGATCTATCAGTTCAGGGGTGGTCTGAGAGAGGATCTGCAATTACCTCTTGTGCTGTTTGAGCCAGATAAGTATGATGATTTCTACAACATGGCACTCAAGCAAGAACAAGCACAACTCAAGTGCGAGGCTTCTAAGAAGAGAATCAGGATGCAGCTCAGTCCTCCTCGTCCTCTCAAGTGGCAGCCAAGCAGCAGAAGTTTTATCTGCCTCCCTCCGTCTCCGTCACCTTACCAAATAGAAGAACTCAGTGGCCGTGGATCTTCCCACCCACCCAACCCAAGCTATCGTAACAAGTCTAATTCTCAAGCTCCAAGGTCAAGTGCTCCTTACCACCGTCCGCTTCGAGGTCACTTGCAACAAGTGTCGCAGAAGGGTCACTATGCTAACAAGTGCTTCAACCAGAGGCGCCTTCCGCCTCCTCCTCCCGTGAAATCTTCCAAAGAATGCAAAGGGTCAAGCATAATCCAAAGTATGCCAAGGTCAATATGATGAATGCAGCTCAGCAGAGGATTCTTCGAGATGTGCTAATGGGTAATCTCTCAGTTAATGACATTCCTGCTAAAGTCTTATTTGATACTGGTGCTTCGCTTTCTTTCATTTCGAGACCTTTTGTTGCCAAGCATGAATTTGTGACGGAAAAGATTCCTACTCCGTTGAAGATTGTGTCCCCGGGCAAGCAAATGACATCTAATGTTTGTGTCCCGGATGTTTCTATCAAGATGGGTGATTATAGATTTCTTTCTAAACCGTGGTTCTTGGTGACTCGGACATTGATCTTATTCTCGAATGGATCGGCTTTATCAAGACAAAGCTCACTTGATTGTGCTGCTGTGGAAATTCAATTGACTCATTCTTCTAATGATGTGATCATCTATGCCTCTCGTGATGAAACTATTCGTTGTTTTCTCTCAATGAGAAGGGCGAACTGAATGCCATCTCTCGATTCCAAATGCTTGTGAGTACCAAGATGTCTTTCCGTAAGAGCTTCCGGTATGCCTCCTCATCGCCACCGAGTTCAAGTATCGATCTTGAGCCGTGCATCAACCCGCTTGCAAGCGCCCATACAAGCTTGGACCTGATGAGCTGAGGGAATTGAAGAAGCAGCTCGATGAACAAGAGCGTCTGGGTTTGATCGACCGAGTTCATCTCCTTGGGGTTGTGGTGTTCTTTTGTCCGAAGAAGGATGGCTCGGACCGACTTTGTGTCGACACGCCCATTGAATAAGAAGACAATCAAGAACAAGTATCCACTTCCCAACATCAATGAGCTTTTCGAGCAACTCAAAGGTGCTACAGTTGTTCTCTAAGCTTGACCTTCAGATGGGGTATCATCAAATTCGCATTCGTGAACAAGATATTCCCAAGACAAAGATTCGTAATGCTTTGGTTCTTATGAATATACTGTCATGTCTTTCGCCTCGCCAATGCTCCTCCAACCTTCTCTCGAATGATGAACTTCATTTTCAATCCTTACACCAATGAATTCGCCTTGGTCTATCTTGATGATATCTTGGTCTTCCAAGAATAAGAAGGATCATGCCAAACATTTGCGATTGGTGCTAGACAAGCTCGAGAGTACCAGTTCTATGCCAAGTTCTCCAAATGTGAATTCTGGCTTGATGAAGTGCTTTATCTTGGTCATATCATCTCTGCCAAGGGTATCGCTGTTGATCCCGAGAAGGTGTCCGCAATTGTCAATTGGGAACCTCTCGAATGTCAAGCAGCTCCGCAGCTTTCTTGGTCTTGCAAGCTATTGTCAAGGTTTGTTGAGAACTTCTCCAAGATTGCAAAGCCTCTTTCCAACCTTCTCCGTAAGCAGGTGAAGTATGTCCGGTCTCCCGAGTGTGACGTTGCTTTCAAGACTCTCAAAGAGAAACTCGCCACAGCTCCCTGCTCGACTCTCCCGATGAATCCAAGCCTTATGAAGTGTTCTGTGATGCTTCCTTCAAGGTCTCGGTGCTGTGTTAATGCAAGAGAAGAGAGTTGTGGCTTATACCTCTCGCCATTGAAGCCCAACGAGAAGAACTACCCCACTCACGATCTTGAGTTGGCGGCAGTTGTCCATGCTTTGATTACTTGGAGACATCTCTTGTTGGGAAGGAAAGTGGACATTTTCACCGATCACAAGAGTCTCAAGTACATCTTCACTCAGCCTAATCTCAACCTCAGCAGACTCGATGGGTCGAAATGATTCAAGAGTACAACCCAAGTATTGAGTATACTCCGGCAAAGCCAATGTCATTGCAGACGCTTTGAGCAGAAAGCTTATCGCAACAGCCTAATCCTCAAGCCCTTTCACCGGATCTCGTGAATCTTTCCGCAAGCTGAATCTTCAAGTTGTCCTCAAGGCTTTCTTGCCAACCTCATAGTCTCTCCTACTTTGGAAGATCAGATTCGTGAGGCTCAACTTCTGGATGCCATGGTGAAGAAAGTGAAACGTGGTATCGACAAGGGCATTTCCAAGTACAAGTGCTTCCATGTTGATGACAAAGACACTCTGTTCTTTGAGGACCGGATTGTGGTTCCAAAGGGTGATCTGCGAAAAGTCATTATGAACGAGGCTCACAATTCGCTTCTATCCATTCATCCTGGAAGTACGAAGATGTACCATGACATCAAGCAGTCATATTGGTGGACTCGAATGAAGCGAGAGATTGCTCAATTCGTGAATGAGTGTGATGTCCGCAGAAGAGTGAAAGGTAACACCAAAGACCAGCTGGTCTCCTTCAACCTCTTGCTATTCCTGAATGGAAGTTTGATCATATTGAAATGGACTTCGTGGATCTGGCTTTCCAAAGTCCAAGCGTGGAAATGATGCTATCTTCGTTGTTATTGACAAGCTGACTAAAGTGGCTCATTTTCTTCCTATCAAAGAATCCATCACGCAGCTCGGTTGGCGAGCTATACACCTCCAGGATTGTCTCCTTGCACGGTATTCCGCAAGTGATCTCTTCTGCACTGTGGCAGCATCTTTACCTCCAAGTTTTGGGAGTCTTTTCGTAAGGCCATGGGCACCAACATTCGCTTTCAAAGACAGCTTTCCATCCTCAAACAAGTGGCCAAGTCGAGCGAAGTTAATCAAATTCTTGAAGATATGCTCGAGCTTGTGTCATTTCCTTCGTATGAAGTGGGAAGATTGTCTCCTTATGCCGAAGTTCTCTTACAACAACAGCTTCCAAGCGAGTTCGGCAAGGCCCCATTCGAAATTTCTATGGCGTAAAGTGCCGATTCTCTCAATTGGTCCGAGACAGTGAACGCCAACTTCTTGGCAATGACTTGATCACGTAAGTAAGAAATGTGCAAGGTCATTCGTGAGAATCTCAAAGCCGCGAATCGCGATGAAGAGCTACTATGATGATAAGCACCGTGATGTGACTTTTGAAATCGGGGACCATGTCTACCTCCGCGTCTCTCCAATGAAAGGTACTCGTCGCTTCGGTATCAAAGGGAAGCTTGCCCCTAGATACGTGGGTCCTTTCAAGATCATTGGGAGAAGAGGCGATCTCGCCTATCAACTTGAGCTTCCATCCAACTTTGCAAATGTGCACGATGTGTTTCACGTGTCACAGCTTCGCAAGTGCTTCAAGGCTCCTGAACGCACTATCAACTTCGAAGAGATTGACCTTCAAGAAGATCTCTTATCGTGAGCACCCTGCTGTTATTCTTGAAGAAACCGAGCGCAAGACTCGCAACAAGTCAATCAAATTCCTGAAAGTGAAGTGGTCACACCATTCCGACCGAGAAGCTACCTGGGAGCGTGAGGATCACCTCCGTTCTGAGTACCCGGAGTTCTTTCAGTCCTAGATCTCGGGACGAGATCCTCTTGTAGTGGTGGAGTGTTGTAACACCCTGGATGTAAACTTCCCCTTTTGGGCAATATATCTTTTCACCTCATCCAAATTCTTGTGGGTTCTTGTCATGCTTGGCCTCTTGTTGTTTTGGTCATGTGGGTTTTTCTTTTTCTTTGTTTTGCATTTGTGCCTATTGTCATTTTTGTGTTCCCTTGCATGTCATTTGGTTGTGGTTTTTCCCCTTGCATGTCATGTGGTTGCATATGCCATCCTCATCTTGCATTACCATCCTCTCCTTCCCTCTACTTCTTTCTCTTTCAATGCCATATAATTCCCTCCTTCAATTAATGTTCATCTCCTCCCTATAAATCTTGCTTGTTGCACTAAACCTCCCTGCCAAATATTTCCTCATTTAAGGATGTTATGGTTAGGTTCAAAAATGGCACAAGTTTGAAGCATTTTCAAACTTGCATTATTTTTCTACCTTTAAAAATGTCCATTACATTTTATTTAAATAGAGGAGAATTCCAGGAGTGTGGGAATATTTTCCTTTCACTCTAAATCATTTAATTCCTCCCTGTGCCTTTTTTTTTTCTCTCTCTTCCTCTGTTTTTCTGAAAAAGAATAGGGAGAAGAAGCAGCAGCAGCGCAGCCCAGCAGCCCCTCTCCACCTGGGCCTCGGCCTCCCGAGCCGGCCCAGCTCCGCAGCAGCCCCGCAGCCCAGGAAGGCGCGCCAGCCCGCACGCTGCCTCTCCCTGCCTTCGCCACCACGCCTGCTTACCCCCTCTAGCCCACGTCCACGTGGCGGCTTCGGGCCCGCCTGGCAGCGACCGCCCTTGTGCGTCGCACCCACCTTTTCCTCCTCCTCCCGCAGCGCCATGGGGACCCCGGAGCACGAGAGAGCACGAGCACGTCTCCGCCGCCTAGCCCCTTCTTATCCCCCTCACCAAGATCGAACCCTAGGGTTCCCTCTCCTCTCGCCGCCGCCAGTGAGATTTCCACCCAAATCGCCGCCCGCCGGTCCCGGGCGATCTGGGAGCGCCACGCCGCCGGGCGTGCTCTCCGCCACCCCGACCAAGCGGCCTTGTCCAACTACTTCCTCGTGCCGACTACGATCACGACGCCAACTACGGAGGCCCGGTTCGCTAAGTCCGACGACGCCTGCTCTGTCTTCTTCTCGGTCAGCGCTCCCGTGAGGTTCAGAGGTCGAGTTTGTCGCCGCCGGCCCGCCTCCGTCTGCTGCTTCCGTGTCCTGGGTAAGGAGGTATATCCCCTTCCTCCCCGCTCCTTCTCGCTGCCGCTTGGTTCTCCGAGATTAGGCGCCGCCCGTGTTTTTGTCGCGCCCGGCGTGCTCCGCGTGCTTGGAGTAGTTTAGGTTCAGGTTGTTTTGGGCGCGTAGTGGCCACCAGCCAGCCTCGCTTGGTCCGACCTGTCCCCGTGGAGTTCCCTCGGTGTCCTGGCCGTGTTCGAGGACGAGATCTCCTCAGAGGCGCCGTGCAGGCCGCTGCATCGCTGCCTCGCTTTCTGCCTGGGTCCGCTTGTTAGTTGGGTCAAGTAGCCTTCACCAGATCTCACCGAACTCCTTCCTTAGACGAGCTGGTCGACACCCGCTTTTCCACACTGGGCGACTGGTTCGAACCCCAGCGCGCCACTTCCCCTTTTATTTCTCTGTTTTTCGCCCCCGGTCCGCTCTGCAGCTGCAGAGTTAAGGACCCAAGCCTCCTCCTTTGTCAAGAGTCACAAGACCAGCCCAAAGGTTACAGGGAAGGATTCCACCGGGAGACCTGTGTTCAATCCCCTTGGGGCTCTTTTCTCCCCCTTTTTTTACCCTGTTAATCCATGTCTCTATGATGAGGGGGCCTGCATGTCAGCCTCTCAGCTCCCTGCAGTGCATTTTATTTTTCTTTCCTTTTTCAGCATTGTATCATTGCTGTTTTGGGGCAAGTCCAAATTGACATTTCCAAATATGGAAATTGCCACTTCATTAGTTTCCATATTAGGCAGGTTTTACTTAATGTTTTGTGGTGTTTCCTAATGCAACCCTAACATATTATATATGTTTTGGGTAGAAAATCCCACCAACTCAGTGGTGTCATTGGTTTTTTGCATTTGGGCAAGTTTGTGATCATGTCCTTTTGCTTCATGGTTAGGTGTTGTTTTCTTTGTGCATTTTTAATTGAATTGTGCTATGGGGTGGTTTGCACACATGCATGGCTTTGTTTTCTTCATGTTGTTATCGTAGGTTTCTCATCATTCTTGTTTTGGCCGTCATATCCAATCCGTGCATCCGTTCCCGGTGATCTCTATATCGATTTCTAACGAAATCATCTCATCTTTCCGATGGCATGCTTGGTTAGCCAAGATGATGCCTGGTTTTCCATTTACCTTCCGGAGTGCTCTTACGCTTTGCATATCACATCATAGCTTTTCATGTCATGTTGCATCATGTTGATTGTGCATTGCACCGTGATTTATTGTGGTTCCTTGTTGTTGTTGCTTTGGGTAGAGCCGGGAGACGAGTACGTGAACGAGGAACCTGTTGAGAACGCCGAGGATCAGCTTTCGACAACTCGAGAACATTGCAGCAAGATGACCATACCCCCGAAATCACTTCTATCTTTGCTATGCTAGTTGCTCGCTCTTTTGCTATGCCTATGCTGCGATGCCTACCACTTGCTATGTCATGCCACCCTTATTGCCATGTCAGCCTCTAACCATCCTTTTCCTAGCAAACCGCTGATTGGCTATGTTACCGCTTCGCCAGCCCTCTTATAGCGTTGTTAGTTGCAGTGAAGCTGGAATTTGTTCCTTGTTGAACATGGAGATGTTGTTCCTTTTGGAACATGTTTACTTGTTGGGGATATCACAATATATATATATCTGCTATGTTTAACACATCTATATACTTGGTAAAGGGTGGAAGGCTCGGCCTTATGCCCGGTGTTTTGTTCCACTCTTGCCCCCTAGTTTCCGCCATACCGTGTTATGCTCCTTGATTTTATGCTCCTTACACGGTTGGGTGATTTATGGGACCCCTTGACAGTTCGCTTTGAATAAGACTCGCCCAAAGAAGGCCCAACATTGGTTTTACCATTTGCCACCTAAGCCTTTTCCCCGGTTTTCGCGAGCCCGAGGGTCATCTTTATTTTAAACCCCCGCCAATGCTCCTCCGAGTGTTGGTCCAAACTAGAGCCACTTGCGGTGCCACCGAGAGGCAACTTGGGGCATCTTCGGTTGCCGTGACGTAGTGTTCATCCGGATGTGCCTCGAGAACGAGATATGTGCAGCTCCTATCGGGATTTGTCGGCACAATCGGGCGGCTTTGCTGGTCTTGTTTTATTGTTGTCGAAATGTCTTGTAGTCCGGATTCCGAGATTGATCGGGTCTTCCCGTAGAAGGAATATCCTTCGCTGACCGTGAGAGCTTATAATGGGCTGTTGGGACACCCTGCAGGGTAATATCTTTCGAAAGCCGTGCCCGCGGTTATGAGGCAGATGGGAATTTGTTAATGTCCGGTTGTAGATAACACAAGTTGACCTCTTTAAAATACACCTCAACCGCGTGTGTAACCGTGATGGTCTCTTCTCGGCGGAGTCCGGGAAGTGAACACGGTTGTTGGAGTTTTGACTGTCGTAAGTAGTTCAGGATCACTTCTTGATCAATACTAGTTTCTCGACCGTGCTTTGCTTCTCTTCTCGCTCTCTTTTGCGTTGTAGCCACCATATATGCTAGTCGCTTGCCGCAGCTCAATTTTACTACCATGTCCTCCCTAAAGCTTAAATAGTCTTGATCTCGCGGGTGTGAGATTGCTGAGTCCCCGTGGCTCACAGCATTTCCAAACACAGCTTGCAGTGTTCCGATGAGGCCAAGGCAGATGATTCCACCGAGCTCAAGTGGAGTTCGACGAGGAACGTGGTCGTTACTATGTTTCGCTTCCAGATGATCGTGAGTGGTGCCCAGCTGGGGTGATTCGGGATCTGTGTTAGCTTGTGGGGTATCTTCTTTATTTTGGTACCGTAGTCGGACCTTGAGTGTACTCAATGATGTATGTTAAATTATGTATCGTGTGACGTGGCGATTGTAAGCCAACTATGTACCTTTCTCCCTTAAATTATTACATGGGTTGTGTGAAGATTACCTCACTTGCGACATTGCTTTCAATGCGGTTATGCCTCTAAGTCGTGCCTCGACACGTGGGAGATATAGCCGCATCGGGGGCGTTATACATAGGGTCCGCACGCTTAAAATTTTGCTGACAGTTATATTATGAGTTTATATGTTTTGATGTACCGAAGGTTGTTTGGAGTCCCGGATGTGATCACGGACATGACGAGGAGTCTCGAAATGGTCGAGACATGAAGATTGATATATTGGAAGCCTATATTTGGATATCGGAAGTGTTCCGTGTGAAATCGGGATTTTACCAGAGTACCGAGGGGTTACCGGAACCCCCCGGGGACTTAATAGGCCATAGTGGGCCTTAGTGGAGAAGAGGAGAGGCGGCCACGGTAGGGCCGCGCGCCCCTCCCCCCTAGTCCGAATAGGACAAGGAGAGGGGGGCGACGCCCCCTTTCCTTCCTCTCTCTCCCTCCTCTTTCCCCCTTCTCCAAGTCCAACAAGGAAAGGAGGGAGTCCTACTCCCGGTGGGAGTAGTGTTGGGGAACGTAGCAGAAATTCAAAATTTTCCTACGTGTCACCAAGATCTATCTATGGAGAAACTAGCAACGAGGGAAGGAGAGTGCATCTACATACCCTTGTAGATCGCTAAGCGAAGCGCTCAAGTGAACGGGTTGATGGAGTCGCATTCGCCGTGATTCAGATCACCGATGATCAAGTGTCGAACGGACGGCACCTCCGCTGCTCAACACACGTACAGCCCGTGACGCCTCCCATGCCTTGATCCAGCAAGGAGAGAGGAGAGGTTGAGGAAGACTCCATCCAGCAGCAACACAACGGTGTGGTGGTGGTGGAGGAGCGTGGCAATCCCGCAGGGCTTCGCCAAGCACCAAGGGAGAGGAGGAGGAGGAGAGGCAGGGCTGCACCAAGAGGGAGAGGTTCTCATGTCTGTTGGGCAGCCCAAAACCTCAAGTATATATAGGGGGAAAGGGGGGCTGCGCCCCCTTTAGGGTTTCCCACCCCAATGGGTGCGGCCAGCCCTAGATGGGACTTGGGGGGCGGCCAAGAGGGGAGGAGTGCCTCCCAAGTCAAGTGGAGGCCCTCCCTTTAGGGTTTCCTTTCCATGCAAGATGGGCCTTGGGGGCTGGTTCCTTGGCCCATTATGGCTAGGCGCCCCTCACAGCTCATGCTACTGTATTGATGTGGTGGAACACTTCCGACCTCCGACCCTCCGAATCCTCCGAACCTTCTCGAAGCTTCCAGTACAATACCGAAAAACCCAACTTTTTCCTAACCCA
Source organism: Aegilops longissima (assembly GCA_021605205.1). Classification (NCBI taxonomy): domain Eukaryota; kingdom Viridiplantae; phylum Streptophyta; class Magnoliopsida; order Poales; family Poaceae; genus Aegilops; species Aegilops longissima. The sequence goes on along the minus strand of JAHIAM010001144.1, from coordinate 7,772 downwards.
ACAACAACTTTCCATATATAAATCTTTACCTCCGACCATTCCGAACTCCTCGTGACGTCCGGGATCTCATCCGGACTCAACAACATTCGTAACCACATACAAACTTCCTTTATAACCCTAGCGCCATCGAACCTTATGTGTAGACCCTACGGTTCGAATCATGCGCATATGACCGAGACGTTCTCCGTCAATAACCAACAGCGGATCTGGATACCCATGTTGGCTCCTACATGTTCCACGATGATCTCATTGATGAACCACGATGTCAAGGACTCAATCGATCCCGTGATACAATTCCCTTTGTCTAGCGGTATTGTACTTGCCCGAGATTCGATCGTCGGTATACCGATACCTTGTTCAATCTCGCTACAAGCAAGTCTCTTTACTCGCCCGAACACATCATCCCGTGATCAACCCCTTGGTCACACTGTGCACATTATGATGATGTCCTACCGAGTGGGCCCAGAGATACCTCTCCGCTTACACGGAGTGACAAATCCCGCCTCGATCCGTGTCAACCCAATGGTCACTTTCGGAGATACCTGTAGTGCACCTTTATAGTCACCCAGCCATTGCCAGGACGCTTGATACACCCAAAGCACTCCTACGGTATCCGGAATTGCACGATCTCATGGTCTAAGGAAGAGATACTTGACATTGGAAAAGCTCTAGCAAAACGAACTACACGATCTTGTGCTATGCTTAGGATTGTCTTGTCCATCACATCATTCTCCTAATGATGTGATCCCGTTATCAATGACATCCAATGTCCATGGTTAGGAAACCATAACCATCTATTGATCAACGAGCTAGCCAATAGAGGCTTGCTAGGGACATGGTGTTGTCTATGTATCCACACATGTATTTGAGTTTCCTATCAATACAATTATAGCATGGATAATAAACGATTATCATGAACAAGGAAATATAATAATAATAACTAATTTATTATTGCCTCTACGGCATATTTCCAACAGTCTCCCACTTGCACTAGAGTCAATAATATAGTTCACATCGCCATGTGATTAACACTGATAGGTCACATCGCCATGTGACCAACATCCAAAGAGTTTACTAGTGTCTTAAACTAGTTCACATCACCATGTGGTTAAGTCTCAATGAGTTCTGGGGTTTGATCATGTTTTGCTTGTGAGAGAGGTTTTAGTCAACGGGTCTGAACCTTTCAGATCCGTGTGTACTTCGCAATTCTCTATGTCATATTGTAAATGCTGCTTTCACGCTCCACTTAGCTATTCCAAATGGTTGCTCCACTATACGTATCCGGTTTGCTACTCAGAGTCACTCGGATAGGTGTTAAAGCTTGCATCGACGTAACCCTTTACGCCGAACTCATTATCACCTCCATAATCGAGAAACATGTCCTTATTTACTCCAAGGACAATTTTGACCGCTGTCCAATGATCCCAATTCCTGAATCATTCTTGTACCCTTGATCGACTCATGGCTTGGCACACTTCAGTGCGGTACACAAAGATAGCATACTATAGGGCCTACGTCTCGAAGATAGGGACGACATTCGCCCTTTCTCTCTTTTCTGCCGTGGTCGAGCTTTAAGTCTTAACTTCATACCTTACATGTCGTGCAAGAACTCCTTCTTTGATCGATCCATCTTGAACACCTTCAAGATCATGTCAAGGTATATGCTCATTTGAAAGTACCATTGCCGCTTTTGATCTATCCTCATAGATCTTGATGCTCAATGTTCAAGTAGCTTAATCCAGGTTTTCCATTGAAAACACTTTTCAAATAATCCTATATGCTTTCCAGAATTCTACATCATTTCGATCAACAATATGTCAACAACATATACTTATCGAAATTCTATAGTGCTCCCACTCACTTCTTTGGAAATACAAGTTTCTCATAAACTTTGTATACACCCAAAATATTTGATCATCTCATCAAAGTGCACATTCCAACTCCGAGATGCTTACTCCAGTCCTTAGAAAGGATCGCTGGAGCCAGCATACCTCTTAGCATCCTTAGGATCGACAAAACTTTTCTGATTGTATCACATACAACCTTTCCTTATAAACTGGTAAGGAAACTCATTTTGACATCCATCCGCCAGATTTCATAAATGCAGCTTATGCTAACATGATTCCGACGGACTTAAGCATCGCTACGGATGAGAAAATCTCATCGTAGTCAACTCCTTGAACTTGTGAAAACTCTTTGCCACAAGTCGAGCTTCATAGAAGGTGACATTACCGTCCATGTCCGCTTCTTCTTAAAGATCCATTCATCTCAATGGCTTGCCGATCATCGGCAAGTCCACCAAAGTCCATGCTTTGTTTTGATACATGGATCCTATCTCGGATTTCATGGTTTCTAACCATTTGTCGGAATTTGGGCCCACCATCGCTTCTCCATAGCTCGAGGTTCATTGTTGTCCAGCAACATGACCTTCAAGACAGGATTGCTGTACCACTCGTAAGTAGTACGCATCCTTGTCACCCCACGAGGTACGCCGGTGACTTGATCCAAACTTCATGATCACTATCATAAGCTTCTACTTCAATTGGTGTAGGTACCTCGAACAACTTCCTGTGCCCTGCTACACACTTGTTGAAGTGACGGTTTTGTGACCTCATCAAGTCTCCACCATCCTCCCACTCAATTTTTCGAGACAAACTTTTTCCTCGAGAAAGGACCCGATTCAAGAAACAATCCCTATTGCTTTCGGATCTGAATTAGGAGGTATACCCAACTGTTTTGGGTGTCCTATGAAGATGCATTTTATCCGCTTTGGGTCCGAGCTTATCAACCTGAAACTTTTCCACATAAGCGTCGCAGCCCAAAACCTTTAAGAAATGACAGCTTAGGTTTCTCTAAACCATAGTTCATACGGTGTCATCTCAACGGAATTACGTGGTGCCCTATTAAAGTGAGTGCGGTTGTCTCTAATGCCTAACCCATGAACGATAGTGGTAATTCGATAAGAGATATCATGGTACGCACCATATCCAATAGAGTGCAACTATGATGTTCGGACACACCATCACACTATGGTGTTCCAGCGGTATTAATTGTGAAACAATTTGCACAATGTCTTAATTGTGTGCCAAAACTCAGAACTCAGATATTCATCTCTATGATCATATCATAGACATTCTATCCTCTTGTCACGATGATCTTCAACTTCACTCTGAAATTACTTGAACCATTCAATAATTCAGACTCGTGTTTCATCAAGTAAATATACTCAATATCTACTCAATCATCTGTGAAGTCGAACATAACGATATTCATCAGATGCCTCAAAGACTCATTGGACTGCACACATCAAAATGTGTTACTTCCAACAAGTTGCTATCTTGTTCCATCTTATTGAAACCGAGGCATTTCACTCATCTTGCCCATGTGGTATGTTTTGCATATCTCAAGTGATTCAAAATCAAGTGAGTCCAAACGATCCATCTGCATGGAGTTTCTTCATGCAGATACACCAATAGACATGGTTCACATGTCTCAAACTTTTCAAAAATGAGTGAGTCCAAAGATCCATCAACATGGAGCTTCTTCATGCTTTTATGACTTACATGGCAAAGCCACAAGTAAGTGGTACTATCATTACTATCTTATATCTTTTGGCATGAAAATGTGTATCACTACACTCGAGATTCAATAAACCATTCTTTTAGGTGCAAGACCATTGAAGGTATTATTCAAATAAATAGAGTAACCATTATTCTCCTTAAATGAATAACAGACAAGTATAGACATGATCCAATCAAGTCTATGCTCAACGAAACACCAAATCTCGATGGTAGAGGGAGCGTATGATGCTTGATCACATCAACCTTGGAAAAACTTCCAACACATATCGTCACTCACCTTTAGCTAGTCTCCGCTTATTCCGTAGCTTTTATTTCGAGTTACTAACACTTAGCAACCGAACCGTATCTTAATACCCTGGTGCTACTAGGAGTACTAGCAAAGTACACATTAACATAATGTATATCAAATATCGACCTTGCCCGCCTTCTTATCTACCATGAATCAAGGGTAATTCTGCTCCAAAGGCTGTTCCCTTATTACGTAAGCACTTAGTCTCGGGTTTGGGTTCAACCTTGGGTTTCTTCACCGAGCAGCAACTGATTTGCCGCTTCATGAAGTGCCCTTCTGCCCTTGCCCTTCTTGAAACTAGTGGTTTCATCAACCATCAACAATTGATGCTCCTACTTGATTTCTACTTTCATGTGTCAAACATCGCTAACACTTCAAGGATCATCATATCTATCCCTGATATGTTATAGTTCATCACGAAGCTCTAGCAGCTTTGTGGCAATGACTTTGAGAAACATCACTATCTCATCCGGAAGATTAACTCCCACTCGATTCAAGTGATTGTTGTACCCAGACAATCTGAGTACAAGCTCAACGATTGAGCTTTTCTCCTTAGTTTGTAGGCTAAGAAAATGGTCGGAGGTCTCATACCTCTTGACGTGGGCACGAGCCTGAAATCCCAATTTCAGCCCTCAAACATCTCATATGTTCCGCGACGCTTCAAAAAGTCTTTGGTGCCTCAACTCTAAACCGCTTAACTGAACTATCACGTAGTTATCAAACGTGTATGTCCGATGTTCGCAACATCCACAAACGACGCTTGGGGTTCAGCACACCGAAAGCGTGCATTAAGGACATAAGCTTTCTATCGTCCGCATAATCGCTACTTTCAACTTTCAACTATATTTTCTCTAGGAACATATCTAAACAAAGGAACTAAAGCGTGAGCTATTTACATAATTTGCAAAAGGTCTTTTGACTATGTTCATGATAATTAAGTTCATCTTATGAACTCCCACTCGATAGACATCCTCCGGTTATCTAAGTGATTACATGATCCGAATCAACTAGGCCGTGTCCGATCAACACGTGAGACGGACTAGTCATCATCGGTGAACATCTTCATGTTGATCGATCTACTATACGACTCATGCTCGACCTTTCGGTCTCCGTGTTCGAGGTCATGTCTTCACATGCTAGGCTCGCCAAGTAACCCTAAGTGTTTCTGCGTGTGTAAATCTTGCTTACACCCGCTGTATGTGAACGTAAGAATCCATCACACCCGATTAACACGTGGTGCTTAGAAGTTTACTTAACCGTAGCAACGGTGCACGCTTAGGGAGAACACTTCTTGAAATTTGTGTAAGGGATCATCTTATTTACTACCGCTGCTCTAAGTAAACAAGATGCATAAACATAATAAACATCACATGCAATTATATAGTAGTGACATGATATGGCCAATATCATATAGCTCCATTGATCTCCATCTTCGGGCTCCATGATCATAATCGTCACCGCATGACACCATGATCTCCATCATCGTGTCTTCATGAAGTTGTCTCGCCAACTATTACTTCTACTACTATGGCTACCGTTAGCAATAAAGTAAAGTAATTACATGGCGTTGTTTAATGACACGCAGGTCATACAATAAATAAAGACAACTCCTATGGCTCCGCCGGTTGTCATACTCATCGACATGCAAGTCGTGAATCCTATTACAAGAACATGATCAATCTCATACATCACATATCATTCATCACATTCTTCTTGGCCATATCACATCACATAGCATACCCTGCAAAAACAAGTTAGACGCCCTCTAATTGTTGTTTGCATGTTTTACGTGGCTGCTATGGGTTCTAGCAAGAACGTATCTTACCTACGCAAAACCACAACGTGATATGCCAATTGCTATTTACCCTTCATAAGGACCCTTTTCATCGAATCTGTTCCGACTAAAGTGGGAGATCTGCACCCGCTAGCCACCTTATGCACCAAGTGCATGTCACCGGTGGAACCTGCCTCACGAAGAGTACGTAAGGTCGGTCCGGCCGCTTCATCCCACAATACCGTCAAACAAGATTGGACTAGTAACGGTAAGCATATTGAACATCATCAACGCCCACAACTACTTTGTGTTCTACTCGCAAAGAATCTACGCAATAGACCTAGCTCGATACACTGCTGGGGAACGAGCAGAAATTCAAAATTTTCCTACGTGTCACCAAGATCTATCTATGGAGAAACTAGCAACGAGGGAAGGAGAGTGCATCTACATACCCTTGTAGATCGCTAAGCGGAAGCGCTCAAGTGAACGGGTTGATGGAGTCGCACTCGCCGTGATTCAGATCACCGATGATCAAGTGTCGAACGGACGGCACCTCCGCTGCTCAACACACGTACAGCCCGTGACGCCTCCCATGCCTTGATCCAGCAAGGAGAGAGGAGAGGTTGAGGAAGACTCCATCCAGCAGCAACACAACGGTGTGGTGGTGGTGGAGGAGCGTGGCATCCCAGCAGGCTTCGCCAAGCACCAAGGGAGAGGAGGAGGAGGAGAGGCAGGCTGCACCAAGAGGGAGAGGTTCTCATGTCTGTTGGGCAGCCCAAACCTCAAGTATATATAGGGAAAGGGGGCTGCGCCCCTTTAGGGTTTCCCACCCCAATGGGTGCGGCCAGCCCTAGATGGGACTTGGGGCGGCTAAGAGGGGAGGAGGCCTCCCAAGTCAAGTGGAGGCCCTCCCTTAGGGTTTCCCTTTCATGCGCATGGGCCTTGGGGGCTGGTTCCCTTGGCCCATTATGTCTAGGGCGCCCCTCACAGCCCATGCTACTGTATTGGACGTGGTGGAACACCTTCCGACCTCCGACCCTCCGAATCCTCCGAACCTTCCGAAGCTTCCTGCACAATACCGAAAAACCCGAACTTTTTCCGAACCCGAACAACAACTTTCCATATATAAATCTTTACCTCCGACCATTCCGAACTCCTCGTGACGTCCGGGATCTCATCCGGACTCAACAACATTCGTAACCACATACAAACTTCCTTTATAACCCTAGCGCCATCGAACCTTATGTGTAGACCCTACGGGTTCGGGAATCATGCGACATGACCGAGACGTTCTCCGTCAATAACCAACAGCGGATCTGATACCCATGTTGGTCCTACATGTTCCACGATGATCTCATCGGATGAACCACGATGTCAAGGACTCAATCGATCCCGTGATACAATTCCCTTTGTCTAGCGGTATTGTACTTGCCCGAGATTCGATCGCCGGTATACCGATACCTTGTTCAATCTCGCTATCGCAAGTCTCTTTACTCGCTCCGAACACATCATCCCGTGATCAACCCCTTGGTCACATTGTGCACATTATGATGATGTCCTACCGAGTGGGCCCAGAGATACCTCTCCGCTTACACGGAGTGACAAATCCCAGCCTCGATCCGTGTCAACCCAATGGTCACTTTCGAGATACCGTAGTGCACCTTTATAGTCACCCGCCACGCTGTGACGCTTTGATACACCCAAAGCACTCCTACGGTATCCGGAATTGCACGATCTCATGGTCTAAGGAAGAGATACTTGACATTGGAAAAGCTCTAGCAAAACGAACTACACGATCTTGTGCTATGCTTAGATTGGGTCTTGTCCATCACATCATTCTCCTAATGATGTGATCCCGTTATCAATGACATCCAATGTCCATGGTTAGGAAACCATAACCATCTATTGATCAACGAGCTAGCCAATAGAGGCTTGCTAGGGACATGGTGTTGTCTATGTATCCACACATGTATTTGAGTTTCCTATCAATACAATTATAGCATGGATAATAAACGATTATCATGAACAAGGAAATATAATAATAATAACTAATTTATTATTGCCTCTAGGGCATATTTCCAACAAGTAGGACTCCCATGGCGCCTCCTCCTCCGGGCCGCCGCCTCCC
>JAHIAM010001143.1:22500-39646 GCA_021605205.1 Aegilops longissima | reverse complement strand
TGAATTCTTTGAATATCCATGATGTTAATGATGATTGCATTAGTAATGATAATGATGTCTCAATAATGCCAATTTTTGCGGAGTGAATTGGGAGTGCAAATGCACACCAAAAAGGGAAGATAGATTTTGTAAGAAGCATAAATATTTAGAAACGAAAAAGTTGCAAGAGAGGCTAGATGATTGTGCTGAAAGATTTAATTTTTCTCGCCATCCTTATGAACTTTTCAATGAACGTGGTCATTTAAATCTCCAATGCAAATTGTTTCATGATCAAATCGTATCCAAAAATTGTGATAACTTGATTACCCTTGAGCATCATAAAGAGCTTAATCTTCTTTTGGGGTATGAAGAAATAAAACGTATAACTGAGGGTATTCCAAAATTTAATCTCAAGAGATTTCTTGATTTTAATCTAGAGTAAATTTATATGTTTTTTTGTGATAAATTGCATTGAGAATCCTTATATTGCCAACTATCTAAAGACAAGAAAACAGATAGAATATGAAGAGAGTAGTAATGAAAGGGAAAATATTTCCCAATACCCTCCTATGGTCTCTCATGATGAAATGGGTGACGGAGGAGCTCCCTATTCAACCAATCTCATCAATAAGAAGCTTGAAAAAATTCATTAAACCCACACATGATGTGATGAAGAAGAAGAAAAGAAGAAAGAATAGAGGTAAAAAGGTAAAAAGGTATCTCTCACAAATAATGTTGCTCCTATTATTGTTGTGCCTCATGAAAATGAATCAAAAATAATTGTGGAAGATGATGCACTTGATGATGATATTGCTTCCATGTCTTATGGCACAATGTCTGAGAGCACTATTGACGATGATTTTGTTATGCCTATTACTTGTGGTGATGATTATGATTGGGAAGATAATGATACTTCTTATAATCTTGGAAATCTTTTTGGCACCAACTTGGGAAATTATGATGATAGCAATTGTTATACCGTTGGTGCTATTCATACTATTAATGATGAGAGTGATTATGCTTATGATATGCCAAGCAACAAGCTTGGGGATGCTATGTTTGATGAGAACGACATGTTTGAGAATTTATTTGCTGCAATTAATGTTTATCCCAAGCTTGAGGATGCTATGCTTAATGAAGATGATCTTTTTAGTCCCCCTACTTCGAATGATAAAATTTCCTATGATGGTTGCATGCCTCCTATCTATGATGAGAACAAAGTTGCTACTTATGATGATTATTGTGATGATACTTATGTTATAAAAAGTAGTGATAATTATTGTCATAATTTTGAATATCCTTTTTCTGAACATTACTCTTTTAATGTGGAAACAATTTATAGTATTCGAGTTTCATATGATACTCCCAATATTGTGAATGAGAATAAAATTGCTTATATGGAGAGTAATAAATTTTCTGTGCTTTTGGATCATGAAAAGAATGCTTTATGTGATGGTTATATTGATGAATCTATTCATGATGCTATTGAAAATTATTATGAGAGAGGAACTTATGATTCATGATGCTCTTGTTATGTTTCAATTCTTATCTTTTACACGAGCATCATTGAACTCATCATGCCTAGCTTAAAAGGCATTAAAGAAAAGCGCTTGTTGGGAGACAACCCAACACTTTTACTTAATGTTTTTGTGTGTTCACATGATTAGGATACTGTAGTAATCATGATTTATTGATTTTTTTCAATAAATTGCCAAGTAAGCTTTTGGGATAGTGTGGATGATAGTTGACTCGAATTTGTGCAAAAACAGAAACTTTTGCGCTCAGTCCAGGAATTTTGTAAATTTACTGGAATGTGCTTTTGTTCTAAATTTTTTACAGGTGATATATATACAAATTCTCTACATTGTCATAATTTTTCAGAATTTTTGGAGTAGCGCAAGTATGGTTGGAGTACAGATTACTACAGACTATTCTATTTTTGACAGATTTTGTTTTCAATGCATAGTTTGCTTGTTTTCTAGTTTCTGTGGCTTATATTGCTCAATATAAATTGTAGAAATGATAGGCTAGAGTAGGCATTGTGTGGAAACAATTATGAATCTTGTCTTTGACATTATCAAAGTGAAATGGTTTGCTCTTTATCATACTAACCAATCTCACGAAGTTCCGTCAAGTTTTGCGTGATTGAAGTTTTCAAGTTTTGGGTGAGATGTCGATATTAGGAGAATAAGGAGCAAGAAGACCATAATCTTGGGGATGCCCAAGGCACCCCAAGTTAACATCCAAGGAAGATCCAAGCAACTAAGCTTGGGGATGCCCCAGAAGGCATCCCCTCTTTCGTCTTCAACATTATCGGTAACCTCACTTGGAGCTATGTTTTCATTCGTCACATGATATGAGTTTTACTTGGAGCATCATTTATTTTGTTAGATTTGTTTGCTGTTATTTAGAATAATGTTTTGCATCTTTCTTTCCAATAAAAATGTCAGGTAAAGCCTTTACCATGCTTATTTTGCAAGTCTACATGTGCTGTTTCAAAACAGAAAGATTATCGCTGTTGCAAAAATTCCCTAGAAAAGTCAGAATGTGATATAATGTTGAAACATTTTGCACAATAAGCTCTGATAAAAATTCTAAAGTGTGGTAAATTTTCAGAATTTTTGGAGTTAAATAAGTATTGATACTATTGCATTCTTTACAGACTGTACTGTTTTGGCATATTGCTGTTATGTTTGCATTGTTTGCATATATTTGCTTGTTTAATGATTCTATTTGAGGATATGAGTACTAATATGTAGAGGCATTTAGTATGCAATATTGAATAATAATTTTAGTAATTTGCTACATGTAGCGACCCGACCTCAAACGGTCAAGTCTCTGTGCTTCCGTGTCATCCCTGGATCGGTAATGCTGACACACACAGTACTCGAAGGATTTATAACAGAGTAGCAATCACACACTTATTACATCAAATGACTCAAAAGAGAACTTATCACAATAAATATGGCTTAAGGCCATCTAAATAATATAACAACGGAAGACTTGGAAGATAAGTGAGTCCATCAACTCCAACGGCATAGCTGAGATGCACAACAACGACCTGTCGCACCTTTACTCGTTGTCTGAAAAGTCTGCAACATGATACGTTGCAGCCCGAAAACGGGTCAGCACATGGAATATGCTGGCAATATAACACAGTAGAGCAAGAACAGAAATAATGCTATCACTATATGCATATTTGGCTGGTGGAAAGGCTCTATGGTTATATTGTTTTGCGAAAAGCCAATTTTTCCCTACAACAAAGGAATATATTTTATTTAACTATCATGGTGGTTGAACAACATTGAGAAGGTACCTCCAACTCAATCCCAATTAAAAGTAATTATCAACCCAACAAATTAAATTAGAGAGATGAGATACATATGATAATCCAAGTACTAGCTACTCAAGATGTCCATAACCGGGGACACGGCTAACCATGATTAGATTGTACACTCTCCATAGGTTTGCGCACTTTTCCCCACAAGACTCGATCTCCTCCGTTGGATTTCTCGCACTTCATGGTGTTTGAGAAACGGATGACCAAGACACAGTCTTTCCGAAGCATTAACTCTAACCCTGGGTAGACAGTACCAACCTACATCCCTTTACATCTGCTAGCCTACCACTGGAAGAGGTCATGCAACTTACTCAACAATGCTAGAGCCCATAATAGCTTGTGGCTGCACATGGAAGTTTCTAGCATGAAATATCTCAGATCCCTTTGAGCCTGGGTGGCGGACCGTAGGATTATCACACGGGTACTCCGGGATATCCTAGGACAACACTGGATTCTCCAGGTGCCCAAAACAAGCAATCCAACCAGATGTGTATTAAAGTTGCCACCTTAAGTTGAACCATTAAATAATCATCTCACATCTGTCATGGATTCACTCACCCAAACCACGTCTACGAGCATAGCATAGCAGTATAAGCATAGCGTAGAAGTAACTCCCAAGGTTTGGTAATAAACAGGGCAATAGGTTCTACCTCATCATCTACTTCCCAATACCCACAAGTTAATCACATCCTAATCATGCAGTGTTTGAGGATTGAGTCTAATGCATAAAAACTAGGTATGAAAGGAGTATGATCAATGTGTTACTTGCCTTGCTGAAGATCCGCAAAACCTAGAGACTCGTAGTAGCACGCTTTGCACTCCGGGAATTCTATCGCAAACAAACAATAGTATACATAAGCAATCAATCAAAGATGCATGGGTAAAACTCAAATAAGAAGATCAAATCTGAAACTCAACTGAAGAGATTCGATTTGCAAAAAGAATCAAATCAAACGGAGCAATGAAACTCAAACTACGAAAGAAACAAGATCCGTTTACTAATCTCGACTAAAGTCAAATTTTACAGTACCAAAATCTTGTTCAAGTTGGTTAAACAAAAAGAGGGCTTCGAGACAAAGATCTAGGGGGCTTGAATCGCCTGATTCGATAAGCGAGCGAAAAAATAAACTAAAACGAAAATCGGGTCAGAAATCGTGATAAAAAATAATCGTGGAAAAACCCTGGAAAAAGGAAAAAACTGACGAACAGGCTAACGAACGAACGTTCGTTGTCTGTGACTAATGGGTGAACGACGTTTGTTAAAACTAACGAACGGACGAACGTCCGCAAAAATAACTAAACCGTAGAAAAAACAGAACTGATCTATAAAAAAAACGAATCTAGGTTTTTAAAAAAGGAACAAATGTATTCATGCCCCTAGTTGGGTCACGCTCGACTGATTTGCCCCTATTTTTTCAATAATTGCGGTTTTGCCCAGCTCACTTCACTCTCCTTGTGTTTTTGCCCTTCTGGGGCGGTTCCGACCAGTGAGCAGTCGCCACGTGGCGAATCATGATTTGTCGGAACCGCCCCAGAAGGGCAAAAGCACAAGGTGAGTGAAGTGAGCTAGGAAAAACCGCAATTATTGAAAAAATAGGGGCAAATCAGTCGAGCGTGACCCAACTAGGGGCACGAATGCAACTATCCCTTAAAAAACCGAACGGTTTTCCAATGGATACCGGCGGCGGCAGCGGCTACCTTCGGCGAGGTCGACGGCAAGCAAGGGACGGCGGCGCTGACGGCGAGGTGGCGCGGGCGGTCGGGCGGCGGCAGCAGCGGCGGCTGCGGCTTGGGAGCGGGGCTAGGGCTTGGTGCGTGGGGCTGGGCTGGTGCGGCTCGGCGCCATGGGCTTTAAAGGCCCGGCCGGGTCAGTGTCCCAGGCGGACACGGCCCGGTAAGGTCGGTTCTCTTAAAAAAAATATTTTGACACGCAGAAAAACAAAGAAAAGAAATACTAAACGGACTCCAAAAATCCTGTAATAAATTTCCCCGTCCTCTAAAAATCTACCGGACAAGGTGAACATTTATTTAGGACTCTAATGCAATTTTGAAAAACGCATATTTCCTAACTCAAATAAAATAGCAATAAAATCCAAATAAAAATGTTTATTTGTTTTTATATTTTTCCTCCAATATTTCATTGTTTTGGGGAAGTCATATTATCCCCTCTCATATATTTTTTATACGAAATATTTTTGGAGAGAAAAATAATTAAAACAAATGACCCTTGTTTCAATATTTGCTAAAATTCAAATATGAAAACGGTGAAATCTCCAACTCTCTCCATGGGTCCTTGAGTTGCTTAGAATTTTTAGGATCGCAAAGCAAATATGCAAATGAAATATGATATGCATGAATGATCTATGCATAACATTCCAAATTGAAAATTTGGGATGTTACAAACCTACCCCCTTTAAGATGAATCTCGCCCTCGAGATTCGGGTTGGCTAGAAAATAGGTGTGGGTGGTCTTTGCGAAGATCATCATCTCGTTCCCAGGTGGATTCTCATCGGTATGGTGGCTCCACTGAACTTTGCAAAACTTGATAACTTTGCTGCGTGTAACTCGGCTGGCAAATTCGAGAATCTTGACAGGTTTCTCCTCATAGGTCAAATCACTATCCAACGGAATTGCTTCCAGGGGCACTGTATCTCTTAGCGGTATATCAGCCATCTCTGCATGGCACTTCTTCAACTGGGATACGTGAAACACATCATGAACTCCTGACAGTCCTTCAGGTAACTCCAACTTGTAGGCTACCTCTCCCATGCGTTCCAAAACACGGTACGGTCCTACAAATCTCGGGGCTAACTTTCCCTTAACTCCAAAATGTTTAACGCCTCGCAGAGGTGACACTCGAAGATATGCTCTGTCTCCGATCTCATAGGCTACCTCCTTGCATTTCGAGTCTGCATAACTCTTCTATCTGGACTGGGCTACGTTCAGTTGGTCCCGAATTAGTTTAACCTTCTCTTCAGACTCTTTGATGAAATCCGGTCCAAACAACTGATGGTCTCCTACTTCATCCCACATCAACGGCGTTCGGCATCTCCTCCCATACAGGGCTTCAAAAGGTGCCTTCTTCAAACTGGCCTGGTAGCTGTTGTTGTAAGAGAACTCCGCATAGGGAAAATTGTCATCCCAACTAGATCCATAATCTAGTGCACAAGCTCTCAACATGTCCTCCAGAATCTGATTGACTCTCACTACAAAAAAAATACACTTCCATGATGATACGTGTTTGTCACAGTAGGTCACGTTTTCTGTCATGCATGTACATCCATGACAAATTTATGACAGAATCAAGATAGTCATACCTGTGTTGTCGTAGAAGTGTTCCATGACATTACCAAAATTATCATCACGGAAGTGTCCACTTCCATGACGATAAATCGCGCCACGAAAGTGCTTTTCGTCAAGGGTGACCGACACGTGGCATCCACCATAACGAAACACCGTTAAGCTATCGGGTCCGGTTTTCGATCCGATAACCCGTTAACAGCCCCGACCAATGGGGGTTTTCCACGTGTAAAATCATCATTGGCTGGAGGGAACACGTGTCGGCTCGCCGTTGGGACAGATGTCATCCACTCATTGGACCCAAAGCGCCTATGATACATCGACACGTGGCACTGCCCAATAGAGGCCCATTCCAGTGAAAAGGCCGGCCCGTTTGACTTTGTCAAAAGGTGGCGGGCCGGCCCATGGCAAGCCTGTTAACGGGCTGTTCGCATATAGCCCATTTACAGCCCGCTAACCCAGGGCCCGTTTACGGTCTATCCAAATTAGGCCCAGTAGCGTCATCTGGGCCGTCCAATATAATTCAAGCCCGTTTTAACTTCCGGCCCACGTATGGCCCATGACATCTTTCGGCCCATATGAGGCCCTTAGTAACCCTCGGCCCATTAACGGGCCGTGGTAAAACTGGCCCGTAATGAATAGTGTACCACTTTATACCCATTAACGACCCATTATACCATTGGGCCGTTTCCAGCCCATGTTATCTTTCGGCCATCTCAGGGCCCATTTATTTTTGGGCTCATTTCCAGCATCCGTTTACTTACGGCCCGTTACAGGCCTTTTCTGCTTGTGGGCCAAATTCAGCCCGTGGATACAGTGGGCCCGTTTGTGGCCCGTTAATCTGTTGGGCCATTTTCATAGCATAATCAAATACGGCCGATTAATGGCCCATTGTGGTCAGCCCATAAAACATATGATTTCCACTCTAGCCCGTTTACAGCACCTTATACGGCTCGTACAAGGCCCATAGAAGAGATGGCCCGTAGAAGGCCCATTGACCCGACGGCCCACAGAAGGCCCATTGAGCCGACGGCCCATAGAAGGCCCATGGATCCACTGGCCCATATAAGGCCCATGGATCCGCTGGCCCATGGAAGGCCCATGGATCCGATAGCCGATAGAAGGCCCACAGATCCGGCAGCCCATAGAAGGCCCACTTATCCGAAAGGCCAGGGATCGTCCGTCCTGTAGATGGCCCATGGAACGTACGGCCTGTGGAGGGCCATGGTCACTACAACGTTTGGGCGAGTTGGCCCCCGTTTGAACGATATAGCATATTCAAAGAATTATCCTACTCTATACTATCACCTCTAAAAAACATACACTATACAATAAAGAGACTAAGGCATAGAAACATAGAATAATCCTACACTATACAATAAAGAAATTACAACCGATTATACCCACTGGGCATTATGGTTCGGCACCAGTGATAATAAAGCATACACAAACAGCAAATTACATACACTAGGCAAATACAGCTCATACATCATGGACGCACATCAACATAACTTACCATTTGAACTGTAATCTCTTCAGAAAATAGATTGGCCGGATTTAGATAGCACAAATTTCAGTCTGCAAAATCTCCAATTCCTTCGTTGTTACCTCATTGTCCTGTTTCATTTTTTTGACTCCTGCATCTAATACCTGCATGTCCAGTCTCAACCTGTTGATTGTACGTTCGAATCATGTACATGTTGTCTTGCCACCTCTAGTTGATGCTCGAGAACATCAGCACATTTCAATTCAATCCATAATCATTCGATAACAGCCATGCCGCCCGCTCGCAGATCTTTGTGTTGATGTCACTTCATCCTGAAACGTTTCTGTAAGTACACATGACCAGGGCAAAAATATAGTTACAACAGTGAAGCGAGCAAGACAGGCTATTTTGTACATGGCAAAACAGGACTAACAATAATGTTACACATCATGAAGCATAAGCAGGTGATATTTTAAAAATTATAAAAAAGATAGTTTGTGCAGCCTGCATACAAAAATCTCTCTTAGCTCACCAGAGGAGCATGATGTTGGGGCCCAATCCAAAACACAGACACGTTACAAATTTAGACAGCACGTTGCGTAGAAGTAAGCAAGCAATTGGCCATTCTGTAGATCAATTAAAGTCTTAGGAAGCATAATGAACAACAGCGGATTTCATACAAACATACTACATCAAGCAAAACTATGCAATCATTAGCCTAGTATAAACTAGATTGTGAGCCTCATTCAATAATAGTTGGTTAATAGACTTCAAAGCTTCAGGCACACTTCGGCAGAGTAATTAAATGGTAAGGCCTTTAATTATGTCAGCTAATAGTTATACAAGTACCCAACATCAGGCATCATTCTTTGGGCATCTCATTAACTGAGGACAAATAAAGCAATTGAAAAGAGCAAATTAACTATGCCTGAAACAAACACGGAATTGAACTGTTGAGTTTGATACGGTGACTTACCTTAACAGTTGAAGAGGCTCAACAAGAACTCCTACTTCTCTTGCAAGGCTCCTTCCTAACATCTTGTACTTGGAAATCCTCAATCTTATCTTCATTGCACCCCCTCTGCAAGGTGACACAAACTAGTTACTCGTCTCCTTGGAAGATAAATATGCATACTTTCTAGTCTGTGAACACAAAAGGATGAGATTATGACAAAACAACACCACATAATGAAACGTTCCGCATATCTTGCACTTGCACACAATGAAATGAGCATTTACTATGTCTGCACTATGTAAAAACTAGGCATACCTTCGAACTGGATCTCCAGGTACTCTTGGAGAGCCTACTTTAGTGTACAGCCAAACCTTTATGTCACCTATGAGTTAGAAAAGGCCCCACTACAGCAACCCTTAGTGTTTAAATCGTTGGCAAGCTCTGTTAGAGTGTTAAGTCAAGAACAACAAGTAATCAAAACAAACAGTCCTAGTATGGCTGGCTGATGCAAACAACCAATTGAACAGATGTGTGAGCAAATCTTACATATCAAGAAAAGAAGCAAAGAAGGAGGCTTAAAGACCATCACTTGACTGACCAGATTTAAGGGGCATTTAAACATCATGTGCAACGTATGAACTAACATAAATATTGCATATTCCAGATTGTACAATGGAATGCACATGTATTAGGTTATGCCATGTATGATGATGCCTAAATGTACACTATAGCAGGCAGGAGTGATTCATCATTGCACGCACAATTGAATTGCAGGTTAAGGGCCAATTCTATTCCGCCTTTTCAGGGCTTATTGTCAAAATATGCCATAAAAGATGTAAAGAAGTCATTTTTGAGTTATGGGCTTGGGCTTAACTAATTTCGCTTTGGAGGGGGTGTTTTGGGTAGAACCTCACTAAAAATTGAAGGGAAGGGGAATAGTGAAATGACTCTATTGTCTGCCTATATTACACTCAAAATGCAACTGGTGACGCTCGCGTCACACCTCACCCTCAAGTAAAAACAAACACGCAAGCGTTCATTGCCCTGCCCGCTTGCATCTCCTCTCCCCTTTCCCTCTACCTCGATCCCCTGCCTGCAGCACTAGGGTTCCTCCAGCAAGCCGCCGCTATTGGTCCCATCTGGCCTGGTCCTCAACGATGCTCTGTCCATCTAGGTTACATGGCCGGCGGGTAGGGGCAAATCTCCCTGGCTGCTCCTCCCTCTGGTGTCTCCCCTCATTCTCATGGTCTCTAGCAGCTGCTCCATAGTGGTTCATCCAACGCAATACTCTGGAAGGCGCTGCACAACTACGACTGATGCCACACTGCGGCAGAAGGCACCTTATTCCCCCTCCCCACCTCCCAGGCCATGGCCTTGAGGTGCTGTTGAAGGATGAGCTCATCCAACAAGGTGAGGATCTCCTCTGATTTTTGCCAAATTTTCATTCTGATCCACTATACGATGAATTTCTATGAGCTGCTTCTGCTGCTGCTATATGATGCATTGCTATGAGCTGCTCCTACTGCTGCTATATGATGAATTGCTATGAGCTGCTGCTGCTATATGATGAATTGCTATGAGCTGTTGCTGCTGCTATATGATGAATTGCTATGAGCTGCTGCTACTGCTATATGATGAGTTGCTATAAGCTGCTCCTACTGCTGCTGTATGATGAATTGCTATGAGCTGCTCCGGCTGATGCTATATGATGAATTGCTATGAGCTGCTCTTGCTGCTGCTATATGATGAATTGCTATGAGCTGCTCCTGCTGCTGCAATATGATGAATTGCTATGAGCTGCTCCTGCTGCAGCTATATGATGAATTGCTATGAGCTGTTGCTGGTATATGATGCATTGCACACTACTGTTGGTGCTTCTGCTGTATGATGAGTTGCTATGAGCTGCTGCTGCTATATGATGCTTTCAGGTGGTGCTGCTATATGATAATAACCAGACACTTGGACCATCGAATTTCAATAAATATTTGTTCTTCATTTAAATGTGGGTCATGCGTTTTTCGTTTAAATTAGGCAATGGGATCTCTATGGAAAACATTGACCAAAGTAGATTGTGCCAAGTAGGTGGTATCTTTGTATTTGCATTTTGAGCAAATAGTGATGGTCTGTTTTCCTGTCATATTAATTACTGCACTGGGTTCAATTTGTGATGTTTGCAAGTCAAATTAATTTTCATATGGGTAGCAAAATGAAAAAAATATAATGCAATCTAGAATTTTCACTTATCATACCCAAGATAAGCTGAAAACGCAATGAAAAGAACTGGTTGGCTTATCACATGGAGCTTATATTCACACGTGCTTATTTTCTTAGGATAACTCGTAATAACTATCCCTAAGAAACTTGGCCAATAGAACTGACATACAAATAACATGTCACGATGATTGCAATGGAGGAGTGACGTACCATAGCACACTGTATAGGCTCACCGCTGGCTCTCCTTTTTTTGCGATGTTCCATGAAATTGCCACATACATCTTGTACTTTTTCATTGTGTAACCCAATCTGCAAGTTGGCATGGCTAATTTCAGACATCTCTATATGATAATACATTGCATATCCCTTGCGCATATTTAAACCACCAATTAATGATTGTGTGCGTAGCATAAACTAGCCATGACTCTGTGTGCTGGACTAGCATGCACTCTAAGGGAGCCTAATGTAGTGTACTGGAATTCCTACATGCCACCTACGATTTTGTGTAATGTACTGCCTCTTTTCCTAAATATATGTCTATGTAGAGATTCCAAGATGGACCACATACAGATGTATATAGATGCATTTTAGTGTAGATTCACTCATTTTGCTCCGTATGTAGCCTATAGTGGAATCTCTAGAAAGACTTATATTTAGGAGCAGTGCGAGGTAGTATCATGTATGACATCTACATATCTAATTTAGCAGCCAGAGTAGAAATCATTATGCGCACAAAGGGATTCTTGGTGAAAATCCTAGCAAAGCACGCCGCGCAGCACGAGAACAATACAAGAGAGAGAGACACTTACAAGATCATAGCAATGCCTCGGTCCGGGATCTTGGTTGGCCAAGCTGTTAGATCTAGAAGAAACATCGTCCTTGTAGTTTTTGCCACCTGCATAACATGTAACAACAACCTGTTAGTATATTTGAAGTACATCAGGCGGTGATCTTTGGGCGGGTTTAAAGGTGACAAGTACCTAGGCCGTGGCGGGTGCTTGGCATCTTGCCAGACGGTGGGAATCAGGTTAGAAACGTCAAGGGTGATGACGATGCGTTGGCTGTCGGGGTCCGGTAAGGATATCTAGAACCGTCGAGTAGGGTGTTTGTGGAGCGGCTCTGGTAGGGTGGACTACGGTGTGGGCGAAGCGGATCTATGGCCGTGGACGAGGGTGTAGGTGAAGCTGCTCCGGTGGTTGGGTTAAGGATGGTGTCGATGATGCGGATCTGCGGCCATGGACGAGGCGTCAAAAGCTGCTCCGGTAGGTTGGATGAGGGTGCGAGGAAGAAGATCTGAGGCCGTGGACTTGTGAGTTGGCAAAGCGGCCCCGGTAGGGTTGAAAATGGTATAGGCGAAGCTACTCCGGTGGGGTTGACGATGTTGTCGGCGAAGTGGCTCCGGTAGGGTTGAGGAAGGTGTCGGCGAAGAGGATCATAGGCCGTCGACGGGGGCGTCGTTGGGGCGGCTCCGGGGTGTGGAGGCGTCTCCGGTGGGGAGTACGAATGAGCCACTGCAGATGCGCTACGGTTGACGAGAGTACCGGCGAAGCAGATCCGGCGCCGTGGACAAGGCCGACACTGAATGGGCTGTGGTACAGTGGTGGATGAGCAGTCTACTTGTTTCTAGGGGAGGTGGGAGGGGTAGATGCGGCCGCAGAAGCAAATCCGACGAGGTGGACGCTGCTGGCAGTGAATGGGCTCTAGTACGCCGATGGATGAGCAGTCTAGGGTTTCGAGAGGGAAGAGGAGAAAGGCCGATGAAGTACGTACGGTGTGATGTGAGATGCTCTGGTGCTGTGGAGTTAGTCGTTTTTGCGGGAGGGGGAGAGGAAATGGGGGTGCCGTGTAGTTGGGGGAACCGGAAGTTACCAAAGCAGCCCCGACCTATTATGTAGATGAGGGCGGTATTGTAACTGTTGGTATCCGTGCACCAAGGACAAAAGGGGAATTTCGCATGCTAAAGACTAAGGTGGCGGAAATTTTAGAAGGAGGCGGGAGATTTTGCCGCCCGCGGGATCGTTCGTATCCAGTTTTAACTAATTTTGGACCATGCTAGCAGGAAGGTCATGCGAGACTGTGTACACGGGGCATGCGTCGGCAGTTAATAACTGGTGTGTCCACCCCAGAAAAAAGACAATAACTCGGGATGATGCGCCGATAACTTGGACGTTGACACGGGCGCGACCAATCGTACGGCTATAGTGGCGCGTTCACCAAATAGGTATCAAACGCTCAGGCTATGCATTTCTCGTGTAAATAGATAATTTAGTGCAATTGGTTATTTACTTTAAACATAATGCATTGACGTGTTAGTGTAGAGGCGCACAAAAAGAAATGGATATTGTAGTCCGCTACTTAAAAGTGTTACCTCATATGATTACATAGCCTCCATTTCATAAATTGCGTACCCGTTGAATTCATATATGTATATTACATATATTACTTCATAATAGAACCTTAAATCATCCAAGACTAATGATTTTGAATGCAAGAGTAACAATGGTGCATGAACATGATAGCTACATTGGTTGTTTGAAGAAACATCACTGTAACTTTGGCATGCACAACTGAAAAGGTTTATTTAAATAGAAAAAACTGTGATATGTGAGTGTCCAATCTTTATAGCGTTGAATTGATACTGTACCTTTGGCCACGATACGAAGTAGATATTGATTTATGTTAAAGCGATGCACGTCCACGATCGCTAGATAGTGATACATGAATGAATTGTGCAATCTCTCTCACACACATACATATCTCATTTCCCTGTGGTCATCGGAATCACACACGCGCACTTCATGTATTTTTCTCCCTCCGTCAAGGTTAGAATTCGTCTTTCTACCCAGTCCTACAAGTCTCTCACACAGAAACACACACACTCTCTCTGTCGAACACGCCCACCCCTTTAATTCCGCCCACCCACAACCACTAATGTCTCAAAGTATAATAATGTCTCTCACACATATGCGTAAGGTTAACTCGAGTTCCGGAACCATTTGAATACATACAATGGGATTCCAACAGAGCACCTTTTGTTTTGAGATTTCGCTCTCTCTCTCTCTCTCCCACACATTGTTTCTCGCTTCATTTTTTCCGGCACTTGCATGCACACAATTTTTTTATCTTCGTGATGCTTTAAGTATGCCTCACACAAATGCTATCTACCTATCCCTTAGTATAGCTAGATATGTGTCACACAAATTCCTTCTCCCTACTAGCAAGATGACCATGCATTGCACCGAACATCAAGATACATTTGTATGAGTAGTTTATCTTATGGGAGAAAAGGATGAACGAGGGAATGCCTTATTTGCAAATGCGGAGAGGGGTGTGGGTATCTTTTTGCAAAATTGCCACAATTTCCTTTCTATCCGTCAGGTATAAATCGGATGGCCTATATTGCAGGATGGCAGGAACACCATCATCACCAATTCTATTTTTATAAGAGTAGAGATATGTAAGTGTCACTGCCCCCCCCCCACACACACACACCCACACCCACACAACCACACACACACACACTTCCCAACACCGAATGAGTAGGGTGACACCTCGATCTTGATACTAATCTATCGACTGGCTTCTCTCTCAAACACACACACACGCACACACACTACCCGACACCGAAGGAGTAGGGCGGCACCTCGATCTTGATAGTAATCTATCTACTCCTCTTTCAAACACACACTCGCTAGTTGTGCCTCTGTGCCTACCGCGCACACTCTCGATACGTCTTTCTCTCACTCCCCCTCCCCCCCACCCCAACAATGACAGCAGAAGGGTGACAACTCAATCTGATCGTAATCTGTCAATTGGTTTCTCTCTCGAATATTGTGTCTCTGTGCCTCGCTCAATAGCCCACTCGATATGTAGGCTTCTCGCGCGCTCACAACTGTAGTGACGATGACGCTGAACCCAGTGTGCCTCATATTTACCGGCCTCATGTGATTGTTTTCACCCTGTTTTCTGTTAATTAACAAGGCAACCTTTTCTTTGTTACTACTAGTGAATCCGAAATCATTCGGGGCCGACATAAAATATATCACTTCAACCCAATTATCGCAATAACTATTTTAAAAGAAACTAGCTAGATGCCCGTGCGTTGCACATAACATCAAGATGCATTTGTATGAGTACTTTATCTTGTGAGAGAAAAGGATGAACGAGGGAAGGCCGTATTTGCGAACGTGGAGAGGGGTGTGGGTATATTTTTGCAAAATTGCCATAGTTTTCTTCCTATCCATTAGATATAAATCCAACGGCCTATATTGCAGGATGGCACGCACACCATCATCACCAGCTCTGTTTTCTACTCCCTCCGTTCCTAAATATTTGTATTTTTAGAGATTTCAACAAGTGACTACATATGGAGCAAAATAAGTGAATCTACACTCTAAAATATGTCTACATACACATCCGTATATGGTAGTCCATTTGAAATCTGAAAAAGACAAATATTTAGGAACGGATGGAGTATAAGAGTAGACATGGAGATATATCAGCAGCATGGTCTACAACAAAAATGTGCTGGACTGGTTAGCGCCGGATGCTCGCAACACGATGACATGAGTTCGAATTGTGTCTTTAACTTTAGATTTTTATATTATATATTACTTATTTAATATATACTTCTTTTGCTATTATACTGATAGTGGAACCCACAGAGCACTTAGAATACAAGATTAAGGATGGACTTGTTTCCTTTTAACTTTACATGCGAAGTCAGAGCCACCACGCAAGTCACGTGCACACTGTACATGCAATTAACTTTTTATAGAGGGAGAATCATACACGCAATTAACTCAAATGGATTGGATGTCACTCTATTATTTACAGCATAAGAGCATCTCCAACGGCAGCCGGCAAATTTCCTCCCGTTTCCTTCCGCGGAGGATGACATCAAACGCCAGCGGCATACATTTTCACAACTCTAACCAACCAGATGAAATTCGTGCAAACACGGACTGATTTTCATATAAGCATGAAGGATTTCGTATAAAAAAGCCGGATCTTCATATAAACATGATGTATTTCATTACATTTACATGAACTAAGCGGTGCCAATCCGGCTATCTTGGTACAATTAATACTCCCTCCGTCTGGAAATACTTGTCCTAGAAATGGATGTATGTAGACTTATTTTAGTTATAGATACATACAATTTGTCCATTCTTAGAACAAAAATTTCTCGCCAGCTGGAGAGGGAGTACATAATCTAAATGGCCACCCGCGGATCCCTTTGTCTTCCTCATGTCTGGCAGACACTTTGCAGGGTCGACGAAGGTCCTCGGAAGAGACGAAGAAGCAAAGAAACCACCTGAATGTGCAGTCGTAGCCTCGGCGGTGGCCTTCATGGGACCCAAGTGGCGGCGGCCTCCCGTTTTCTACTTCTCCTCGATGATGGCGGCGCACATGGAGAAGCTGGCCACCGACTCGCCGATGTCCATGCACCCGGGTTCTGTCTCTGCCTGCATGGCGCTGCCGCAGGCACGGGAGGCGCACCCACAGACACGGGAGGCGCGGTACGACGCGGCAGCGACGACGCCCGTACTGGTGTGCTCGCCGCCGTGCCGGTGTGGAGCAACTCACCACTCCTCATCAAGCTGAACTAGAGCGGCGAGTTGCTGAACCACGCTTGCTTAGGCGGCAACCGCTCCGTCGGGCCAAGCGAGGTTGGTAAAGCACCGAGCGGCCTCGCCCGTATCCGGAGGGCTCGGCGAGCCACCCAGCCGGGTAATATGCCGGAGAACGGCTCCTCGGAAGCCATCGGAAGAGTGGAGAAAATGGTGAAGGCGGAGATGGGGGAGCGGCGGAGGGGTGCGATTCTTGCCCGCTATCTGTCTGGCCTCATGTAAATAGAGGGCGGACGGTA